>KB663710.1:115080-129806 GCA_000349025.1 Anopheles minimus
CAGCTGCTACTTGAATATTTTTAGAATCCATAAAATGGAAAAATTCATAACTTTTGCTGGTAATGCCGTTAGCATTCCAATATAAGACTTTTATATTATCCTTATTTGCCATTTGAAAAGCAATACTTTGCTGTAATCTGCACTATGACAGATATTAAGTCTTTTTTGTTGCGACATACGCTTAATTGGGTAAATACGTCTTCTACAATTTGGCCTATTTCATCCAAATTTATATTCAAATCTGGCTTGGAGGTATATGCGTTTGAATTTAATGCATTTAAATAATTTAGTGGCTGTCTTACCGGCTTAGGCGAGTTGGTTAACGATGGGAAGTGGTTCTCATTGAGGCGGAATTCTTTAGACTTCTTAATTACTTGCTTACTATTTATAATGCCCATACGGGTTGGACAACTCTGGAAACTGGCAGTGTGGTGGTTACCGCAATTGGCACAACACAGCTTTGCTTGCGCTATTCTCGCATCGGGATCGGTGGTCGATTTACTAAGTGGACACGTTTTGGATGTGTGCAAGCCAGCACATTTTACGCACACTGGAGGTCGATGGCAGTTGGCATCACCGTGTCCGTAACGTTGACAGTTTTTACACTGCATCGGGCCACTTGACGCTTTGAAGTATTCAAAAGACACTCGGTGGTGGTTTACAGCTCGGATGTTTTTTAGTTCGTTCAGGGTTATAGAACCCTTTGCGAAATGCAGGAGATACAGCATCTGGTCGTCAAACTTTTTCTTTTTTATGTGTAGCTTCTTTATGGCGATAGGTTTCAGCTTCACTTCCTCTAGTGCTTCTTTTACCTCGTCCTCAGGATATTCCGGGAGCCCAAATATCACTATTTTTGTGGTTTTCTCCTCTTCGAGTTGGTGCGTGTGAAAGTGTGTGTGAGTTCTGCGGAACTCGTCCACTACCTTACGGAAGTCTTTTGCGTTTGTAGTATGCACTACAATACCTTTGACCGTTGCGTTAGTGGTATAGTTCACCACACTAACTGCCGTTATCTTCTTGTGTACGTCGCCTACAGTTGTGCCGGTAACGACGATTGGTGGTATTTTTTCGGCTCTTGGGACACTTTGCCTTTTTGTGATCGGTGGATGGGGAGAATCATCGTTGTCACTTAGGAGTTCATAAGTGTTGCTAGTAGCAATCGACAGATTGCTACTACTTAGGTTGTTGAAGGCTTTAGGAGGCCTGCCTCGACGTTTTTTCCCTGGGTCCATATCGGCGGACCGGGAGGGGGAACGCTTCCTTGCTCCAGTCGTAATTGGATTCCTTTCGTTATCACGTAGTAATTACACTAACACGAACAAGGATACTTTAGCTTTGTATGTGAGTATCACTAAAGCACCGATTTGCTGATTCCGTCCGCACTGTGCAGAGGTTGGAGCAAGACTGCTTTCATTAATAAAATAAAGAAAAATAAAGAAAAATATGAAATTTTACTTTGTTGCAGTTTTTCATCTCATCTTGTACAGGAGGATAATGGTGTTGAATACCGCATACAAGTACTACAAGATTTGCTTATCTCATTCGTAGAAGAGATAGATGGAACCTATAAGGAGGATTCCGAAACAAGGGATCAATAACGGATCAGGTCTCCAACATGCGGTAAATCATAGAGATGATGGTGGAGAAATAGTACTTTCCGTTCCATCTTTTAATTTGTTCCAAGCCCGCATAGGATATCATACATATCAGGGTAAAATGTTAAAATGCAATGACCTCCTTTGGAATTCCAGCAAAGTTTACCAGACATGTAAGAATGCCTATGACGTTACGTGAATGGAAAACTCTCAGATCGGTTTCCAAGATTCTGCGCTAAGGGGATATAAAGGGTCTTTCGCAGCTCGGGAGTGCACACTTCGGGGACCATGTTGTACAAGTCAATCCAGAACATGACGTACGTTGGTGATATAGATATAATCGTTTTAAGATTCTCCTACATAGCTGAAACTTACCAGGGATAGGACAAGCTGGTGGAAAAACTCAAAAAAAAACTGCCACGATGGCCGGTTTAGAGGACTTTTGCAGCATACCATGGCCGCGAAGCGGTTGTAGCGCCGGATAAGTAAGTAATATTAAAGATCAGCACCGATAATAGCATTGATATTGAAATATAACTGATCATTCTACAGTTTGAGTAAACTTTTTCTCTCAAAACACTTTCTTCGTCGAAATAGTCCAGGACTCGATTCTGTAGATGTATATCGACCAGAAGTATTATATATGATATGCATTTCGTGCGTTGCTGGAGGCTTCTGGGAATCAAAAGTTTATGGAGCAACAATTAGTAGGCATGGATCCGCTGAACAGTGCGCCTTCGGATTTCGCTGGCTATGTTGTTATCCGAAGTTAGCGGAACTCTACTACTATCTCGAGATCGTCGCCGCAAATCATACTCTGCTTCGCAGTCGAGTGCTATCGCAGTAAGAGCTTCCGTCAGGCAATATCAGTTCATCGTAACCTTCTTCTTCTTTTGGCGTAACGACCAACTCGGTCATGCCTGCCATTGCTGGCTTACGAGACTTATTGATACCACGTAGTTGGATAGTCAGTCCTCACTACGGGGGAACGGTCCAGATGAGATTTGAACCCCGGTCGTGCCGTGTTAGCGCCGATTTCGCCTCGGCCACCGGACCGCCTCTATCGTAACCTATGAAGTACCAATACTTTCGAACGTCTCTGAGACTTGAGCCATGCCCAACGATAACGAAACCCTGCTAGTAAAGTTCGTGAACGGCGATGAACGGCGGCACATTGGAAGAGCAACTATCGCACTACGATTTAGACTCATCAGGAACCGGTGGTTTGGTCATGTCATGCGAATGGCACGGCTTTGATTCGTCGGCCTCAGGGCCTTCTGCCGGAAAAAAGAACAAACAATCATCTGCTTCATTGAATTAAAATATGTGAAAAAAGTGAATATTTATGAGAGATTAAATGTAACGATAAATATTCCTATCTTAAAGCTAATTGTTTTCAATGTTTGCAAATGTTCTAATTAACAAGCAACCGAAACAAAAGGCGTCTGGTCCCCAAGTCGGTCCCACAAGGCGTAATAGAATCGCTAAATATCTTTCTCTTAGGACCAGGATGATTTAATTTGCCCTCTTCGTTTTATAGTGGCATGTCTTTCGTCATTGTGCTTTTTAGAAAAAAAAGTTCCAAAACCAACTAAGTCTTTTCCTCCCTTAAAATGGGCGCACTGGTCCGTTTAACATTAACCGTCCTAATCCGTGACAATAATAATAATAATTAACAAAAAAAAAACTCTGTATTCACTACCGGGTCAGTTTGGAACGTCGAACCCGAGGAGGTTTGCCGCTAATCCGCTTAACGATGCAGCTTCCTTACGAAGTCGGAATTAACAGTGTACCAACAAAAAAAGCAGTATAAACTCACACACAGTCTGGCAAAGAATTTGTGTTTTTTGGGTTCCGGGTTTTTTCATTTTCTTGTGTTTCGTGTTGTTCGGAAATGCGTTTGAAGTGTGCTTTTTTTTTTGCTCTCCAGACACCAGAAATAGATTATAAACGGAGGAGACTTCAGAGACTGGTGGGAATAGCGTTTAAAAATGAAATACTTTGGCTCCCGTCACGATTTATGACTTCAAAGATACACTTTTCGCATGCGAACGCAGGCGTCGGTGCTAGTATGGGAGGAGGTTGACCTTAGGTAAACAAAATGTCGCGGGCGGTAAGATGAAGTTCGGCGGTTATAACCGAACTACAGCAAGCTACTGAAGTGAAGGAAGATTTGTGCGTCATAAAAATAATCTGTAACGACATTGTGCTGTGTGCGTGGCGTAGGACTAACGTTGTGCGTGTAAGCAAAAAAGTTGTCAGTGAGTGAAAATAATTAATTGTATATCAGTGAAGGAAAGACGGGCAAGTGTTGTTGGGAGAATCACAATCCGATAAGGATAAAGAAAGAGACCCATGCAACAATGAATTTTGGTGCAGTTGGTGGTAAATTTATGTGTAGGATGAGACCAGTCAATACCATAAGAATGGATGGAGATGGCTTCTGTGCCCAAGTTGTCCCGTAAGTAAACGAATGCCAAGTCTCACCTCGCCTTGTTGATAGGCGTAGCTCTTTCCCAATCGAATTTAAGCGTTCGAGCCAAAACACCTAATAGATTTCAGCCAACATTGATCCCCCCACCTCCCCTTCATTCTATCAGCTCTTCCCCTTCCCACCCAAACCCAACGCACGGGTGGGAAACATTCGGAACTTTGTGCAAATAAATCTTGTCAGCCAAGGCGGAATTTTAATTTAGAAACCTTCAGCAACATTCCAGCCCGCGGGACGGTCTTTTCCCGGGCGTTGGCGTTTTTGTGCCGTAAACGCCCTCCCATTTTTGTACTTATTATTACACTCCTCCGCAGTGCAAACGAGGCTTGAGAAGTTTAAACAAGCACTGTCATCTCACCCCTTTCTTTGTTGGAAGCTACCGGGATACATCTGGAGAAATTACTTATCTTCATTCCGTTCCTCCGGCTACGGCACCTGTTCGGCTTACTGCTGTTCATTTAGCTCCAGCAGTTCATACAATCCAGCCGAGTGTAAACAGCAGCCATCTTTTTCGTTTCGAAATGTTGGGGGATAAATAAAGTCATATTTGGATAAGCTAAGACCGTAGTGTGAGGCAGAGCTGTCGTGTAAGAGCTTAACACTTCTTCAAGGGATTGGTTTAAAGTTTTGAAAAGCAACTCATATTAAGGACGAGACCTGAAGTCATGTAATGTTCGATAATAATTATGCTTGATTATGAAAGAGAAGCTGAGTAGATAACTTGCTCAAAAAAAAAAAACCAAACGGTTTTAAATAGAATCATGATAAGATTTGTGTTAAAGGTGGTAATGATAATACTCAACATCTAGCAGAGGCCTCTGACGGTAATTGAAACGTTTTGTTTTTCTCTTCCGAAAGGCCGACATTCGATACCATGTGAGATACGCAATAGCAGAAGAATTCTTAAGACGTTTTGAACGTCAGATACTTCTGTGGAATATTCACGATTTGTTTGTCGTCGCCTGTCATGCTGGGAACGTGATCAGGGTATTGTTTCAGAAATGTATGACATCTAGAGGATGTATAATTTACACGATCAAGATAGTTTGATTTGAAACCCTTTCCTACCTGTTTGGGATTTAGGCTCTTTTGAAGAATCTAGTCGGACACTAAATCGCTGTTAGACTTAGTTTCGGAAGGTATTTAATGTAATTCATGCTTCAAAACATGTCACAGCTCTTAGATTAGAAACGATCAGAAGTTACGTAGAAATGTATGTCTGTTTTGTGATCACAATGGCCCATAAATACAAACATGACTTCTTAAGGGCATCTTTAAACGTTGGTTGAGATATTGAACTACTGCAAAAATAATCCAATAATGGCCGACTGCTTCTACCAAGAAGCGAAATGCAATCAATCGTAACTTTCTTTCTTTTCCGTGTCACGTCACAGCAGCAGGGATCGCACAAAAGGGCAGGATTGAAAAGAGCACCCGGGGTGGGGTAAAATGACTTTGGAAATTCGACTTTACTTTTGGGAGGAATCAGTTCGGGAAAGGCAATAAAGGCACATGAACCGTTGGTCTAATGGAATATAATATGATCAGCCGAGAAATAGAGACATCCAGTGAACCGTGTCGTCCCATCGTAGCTTCTTATGCCTTCCATTCCCGAGGATCCGCTGCGTACCTTCCCGCCCTGCCCGGTGCTAGTTGAGATTATTCATCGCTTCTCGATAATGGGCTAGTGCCCTCCGGTGTGTGCGCCTCCCTGTGGTGATCGAGACTTGAGTGCGCAGCGGGCGGTCGAGGCGTTCGTGGGCAAATATCAAAACATACCGTCCCTTCCCGTCCTTGATCGGCCGATCGGCCAGAAGTGAGGTCGCCTGTCACTTGAAGCACAACAAACCCGAAAGAAAGAACAAATCACACTCCAGCACCCGAAACGACAGTAAACACACAAACAAACAGACCCAGCACCACGGGGCAGGGTTTGCGGTGTTGTGCCCCGTACAGGATCTTCACGGATGTAACAGGATGAAGTCACCGAGCGGGTAAGGTATTCGTGACCCCCGAGCAACAAGGGATGCCTCCAGTTTGTCGCGGGAATTTGATTGGTTTCGATACTGTTGCTTTCGGCAGCCCAGTATGCACGCTGACGTCGTAGAAACGCTCGGGTGGATGAAAGGTGGTACGAAGCAATAAATTAAGCATCGGTGTGACATTCCTGACAGAGTAGCCAGAAGCTTTCCAGATGTTGGACGGGGTGAGACTTACGCAACGCGAACTATTTTTTTTGTTTTGCTTTTGTGCTGTAAACTCCGTCATTACAAACGGGAATAAGATGTCGCTTTTTTATCAAACAAAATCCCGAAAGGCCCGAAAGGTGTTTATTTGGGAAGGAATGTCGTTGAAAAGAAAACAAAAAAACTTGAAACGATCCGATTAGCAGAAGGGGAAGTCAAGAGGCTTATGAGGGGTACGGGAGCGAGCGCATACAATAGCGGATGAGGAATGTTGGCTGTTGCTTAGAAGCTCACTCTAGATCACTGCCCTTGGGTGCAAAGAGAGGTTTGTGTCTGTAAAGCAGATAAGAGCTTTATTACACTGTTGTGCTTAAGATCGGACCCTATACTTTAGAGAACCTTACAGAGTGAGGTCATTTTCCAGTTTGAACTTTTGCTTTCACCTTATATCATTTGGGTTTTATTTTAAAACCCCAAAACTTCATGCGGCATGAAAAGGGGAATCCCATCGAATTCTTATGAGGGCCAGCCAAATCGGCAGCGGAATTAGATTAATGTACCACTTCTTCCCAACTCCAAAGCAAGTTGGGTGCCGAGCGTTTCATCGATGCGCGAGCCAGATTGGTCCTGCATTGTTCATTTTTATCCACACCACCCTTTTCAGCTCTTCTTCCTTCAGTAGCATAACATAATGGTGCAGCATGTGGGCATGGGTGTCGGGGTTGGTATAAATCTTTACTCTCACGCACACGGTCATGAGTTATGTCCAGACATCAATTATGACGCTTAGCCATGTGGCAATGGCCACATTCGTGCCTCCTTCGCTCTCAAGCCCGGTCTAAGGAAGGTCACGCATTTTGTTGGCAGCCGTTGCTTCGCGGTTACTGTGCGGTGATGATCGATGGCCTCGCCATAATGAAGTTGTCGGATCTGGTCCGGTATCTTACGTCTGGCCGCGCGTCATTAATGTGCTATCCTGAGAAATAAAACATCAAGAACAAAATCTTTTTCACCGTTAATATGACATATCTCCCGAATTACCGGCGCGACTTTTACGCTGCCCCATTTTATAGAGATGTATCCACACAGCAACAAAAAAAAGCAGCTAGAATTCGATGGACACGGTGAATCAGGATGCAATTGTGTTTGCATCCCTTGATGATTGAGGGAATTCCCTCACCCTGCCGCAGTGGGTTCATTCGCGTCTGTTGATTTATTCCGTTTCTTTGTGCAGTTTGGTTTTTTTACTGAGCATGAAATATTGGATTTTTTTTTCTGGTTTTGTGCGCACCTAGTACGCAGACCGGCTCATTTCCAATATCGTTGAACTTAGTGACCGGGAGTTTTGATGAGTTTCCCGATGTATGCAGAGAGCACTGGAGGCGCACAGGTGATGAAGCTATTGCACCTCGGACAGGCTGCAACTTGTCGCAATCAAACCATAGCGTGGACGGGACTGATAATGGCAATATCGATGCAAAATGATGATGCTGTTGATTATGTTCCGCACCGCAAAGTGGTTGCTTCCGTTGCAGCGGCTTAAGACGAAGATCTCCCGACCGCTTCAATACACCCCGGTACTTGCGTTCTTACACGTGCATTCATGCACAGCGTCTGGTGCTGGTGGTGCCGTTGCCGGTAATCGACCAGTTACCGGCTGCCACTCGTCCTCCACACAAGGTTTGTAATGATAGCGTTCAGCAACATGTAATAACCATTCGAAATAGAGTCCAATCGAACCGGCACGAAATCGACAGCAGAACAAATCGATTTATTGGCCTGTATGAGTTTTCTTGTGTTGTTGAATCTTGACACAATTCCTGATGTGTGTGTGTGTGTGTTCGGGTTTTTTGTTGTTGTTTGGGTTACTTCGTTACCACTCTTGCGCGGTTTTAGCACAGCCAGTTAGCAGTGCCAGTGGGGCAATAACAGATAAAGAAGAGCAGGAACAAAAAACTCCCACACACACACACACACACACACACACACACACACACACAGAAAACAATCGAGGGAGAACAATTTGTACCTCACCGTAATCTAACCTCTAATTGTACCAGTCGATGTAACCGCAGTACATCGCTTCGGGATTCCGAGACCTCTCCCCCTCCCTCCTCCGCACCCATGGGTTTTGGTGGCAACCAGGGACCGGAGGTTCGGGCAAGTTCCCACCACAGCCACAACTACCAGTCGTCGGCGGTTTGCCGTTTTGCGGCAAAATTCGCAAAACAGTAGCAACCTTGAACTTGCCACACTTCTTCACGGGTGCGGTTTACACGTGGATGGGCCATTCGGTTTGGCCATCCACTTTCCTTTTATCGGGGAAAAAAGGTAATTTACAGCAAAAGAAATGTGACGTTGATTATGTCGGGCAAAATTTATGAATGAACAGCCGCAAACAGAACCGAGGTTAATAGGGGGCTTCTATACCCGAGTGACAATCGTCTAAAATAAACACCTACATTTCCAACAAAAATGCACGAATGTCATCGAAACTGCTCGTATCATGCTCGAATGCCTCTAAAGTATGTATGTGTCCTATTATCACATTTCGTGAATGTTTCCTACCGGTTTTGTCGTCAGTTTTATTCAGCGCCTGGCTTGGCTTGGATGTTCGGATTGGACTTCTGAACTCCAATTGCTTAAAATCTATCAAAAGTGGTTCAAATGTCCTTCGATTCCTGTGCAGAGAAACCGGCAAGTGAGCCAAGCCATGTAAATGAGCAGCTAGCGGCTTTATATTCGAAGTTCGAAGCAGCAAAAACCTGGATGTAGAAGCAGTGGAACCGAACCGGATGGTGTTCGTGTTTGTGGACCGAATAATTGATGCCCTGGAGTGCTATTTTGCCCCGTGCCACAGGAGTGAAAATCTTGTGCTCGGCGTGTGCACGTGTGTGTGTATGTTTGTGTGAAATTTTCCGGTGACGCATTGTTAAATAAAATGTAAAAAATTCCGACAACAAATGTCGCAAAACAAACCGGTCGTTTGATTTCCTATGGATGCTATGATTGACATATAGGGTTGCAGGCGTTAAGGCATTTCAACTGGTCGAATTTCCTTAAACTGTTGCAAATAGCTTCGCTTAATCGATGCCCGAGACTTCGATAGAGGTACTTGAGTATGCGTTTCTTTCAAAAATTAGGCTGTGAAATACACGAATTACATTTAATCGTGTCAATCCTTCGCTGCGTTTGCAATGTACACGTATATTTAGATCTGACATCTAAGGAAGCCTGGCTATAAATCTTTAATAATATAAACATCAAAAGAATGGGAAGGAGCGATAAGTTTAATGTGGGGCATCGCATCGAATGTCTGATCATACCGTCGAATGTCTGATCATACCATAAACGTCTTCAAGCCGCTTGCATGGACAGATCGATAGGTCGCACACGGACCTAGGATACGGGATCATGCCAATAAGTACCGATACCAACAGGTCGCCGTAGATTGGCTTCTGATCGGGCTACTTCTCCGGTGACTCCTATAGCAGATACCCACAATTATTACATTCATAACCCCACCCGTGCAGTGGAAACTGACCACCGCCCCGATCCCGGAGGTTGATCAGTACGTCCGAACCGATGGCGTCGTCCAGAACAGCCACGTGCTACTGGGCCACCATCGTTTTGCATGCTGACTATGACCAGCCCCCGCCAGTAATGCTGATGCCCTTTTTCCGGGCCCCACATGGCGACCATCACGGTTCACGTGTCGACAATGTCCAGGTCGGCGGGGTACTTTTTGACGGACGGGCAAACGAGGGCAGTACCTGGCAGATCCGGTAGATAATAGCTTCCAGCACAGCGTATGGAAGGGGGGGGGAGGGGGGGGGTTTAGCGTGAGTATTGGTAATGGTACACAAATTCGATAAAGTTTGATTTCGGTGCAAAGCAAAGGGAAACAAACGCAAAAACTGATACACAATCGAGCCCCGGTTTGTAAAGAGCTGTAATTTTGCAATCACCCTCTCGCCGAAATAGGACCAAATGGTGCACAAAGCAGCGAGGAGGGATGCGGACGGGAGTCGCCGAGTCCACCGATTCGATTGATTCGTTTCGTGCCGGGCAGATAATTACACCCTTTGCACGGGCCAGTGTGCCGAACGGTTCCGTCGCAAAAGCTGGTCGGAATGGCGGGGAATGGCTTCAGGAGTACGAAACAAAATATACCCAAAATCCCTCCTGGACGTGCCTGGATGTGCCGCGAGAAGCAGCGGGATTCAACGCCATCAGATACAACAAATCAGCACCAACCGGTACGTACACCGGAGGGCATCACGGTGTGCTAGCTGGCAACGGAAGGTCAAAGACGCGAGTACAGCATTATTACCGACACCGGTTTCCCGCTCGGTAACGCTCCGATGTCGCCACGGTTAAAAAACCAACGGGCCACGATGTTAGGAGATGGTGCGCGGCAGGAGCTGTGTTTTTATAGAAATTTGATTTTGTTGATTAAAAAAGTAGAGCTCCCGTCGGGTTTTTCGTACGTCGTCCCTTTTTGGATGGGAATTAGACGAACTCCCCTGCAGCTGCCCGTGCCGCTGCAGTTTCCGTGACGTTTCTGTCAACTTGTGAATATGTTTTTAGACGAGATGCGATAGTTTGTGAACTTTTTCATGTCAAAACAAATCCTTGCAACGATTTTTCTGTGTGTTATTTAAGATGTCCAAACTGAACTGCTTTTACCGATTTTTTGTACTATTTCTCTGTCGTCTATCGAAGAATCCGATCTATTGTTTATTCGTCTAACGTCTATCTATCCTCCTGTATCTGGTAATTGGTAATAGCAACTGCGAATACCTTCAAAAGGCTGCTTTCAATAGTTTTCTTTGCAGCTTCAGAGTTAGACATCTTGCGGTACTTATGAGTCTACCGGATATTGCCGATCAGATATTTCCGGTCGAAATACTGATCGTCCGACAGCAGATGTGCACTTAAATGCAGCAGAATCTAAACATGAAGTTCGAGGTTCATGCAATCTCAGACGTACCTGTGTGGACTTTGTTATGCGAAATTGTCATTCTGGCCGCCCCTGACCAGCGATTGTTAAACTGAAGATGCCTCAAGATGATCGAAGGTACTGCAAAACAACTGACTATTTTATCTAGTTCCTAAAGGTCCTCACATGTCCAATAATCGCCAAGGCTTTGACCAGCTTGTATAAATTCTAATGTTAAGTTTTCCATTGTTCTTTGATGATCTGAAAGACTACGAGGGATTCTATTCAATTTTCCTTTAATGTATCCTAGTGTGATGTCCGACAGTAGATGTGAACTTAAATGCAGCAGAATCGAAAGATGAAGATCGAGATTCATGCAATCTCAGAAGTACCTGGGTATACTTTGTTACGCGAAATTGCTAGTCCATGTCGGTCGCATCTGTGCAGTGATTGTTAAACTGAAGATGCCTCAAGATGACTGAAGATACTGCAAAAAAACTGACTATTTTATCTGGTTTTCAAAGGTCCGCAGATGTGCAGATACTCCAATAATTTATAGTTCAGATCAGATGAGTAGTTCGATCGCCAAGGCTTTGAACAGCTAATCCAAATTCTAATATCAAGTTTTCCAGTGTTCTTTGATAACCCGGAAGACTACACGGGATTTCTTCCATTTTCTCTTAATGCATTTTTTGCAATGGAAATTGAGTTTTTTTTCTATTTGCATACGTTATGAACTGTGTGTAGAAGATTTTTTGCGTTTTTTTCCGATAATAACATATAGTTCCACATGTTTTGTTCTAATAACCCAAGAAGTCGACCCGCGTTGCTCTGAATTCTTCGGCACTTTGGCACAAAGAAAGTAGAGATGCGGACTGGAACTCTATCTAGAATCCGCCGCCAATCGGCACAATCACGCATTGTTTATTTGACATTTATTGAAGTAACGCTGCTGTATGTATTTGGAATAACTTGACTGCACCATCCGCTCGTGCTTATGTGCTGTGCGAGTTCAGGAGTACTGTAACTAAAAATGCAGCTGACAGCTCCATTGTAGTCATCACAGAGACAGAAAAGTCGTTAAAACGGGGCCTCGTTACTGGCCGCGGCGGCCCACGTTTACGGATGATTACATTAGCTCATATGGCCGCGAAACGGGCGGCAAGTTGGGCAGTGGTGCAACACTGCAGACACCAACAGCACTCGGCCCAGTTCGTTAACTTCTTACTTCACGGGCACAACAGTGGACGCAGCGGTCTCTAAATAGGGTTTTACGGCGTTTTTCCTAAACTGTTTCGACATACTGATGGCAGGCACGAGTTGAGTGAGTTATGTACCGGCTGATCTTTCCGTCAACCGGGGTCGGGTAGTGTGCTTTTGCATTATGAGCTTTGGAGAAGGATTAAGAGCATACCGTTTTAGGCAGTATGTAAACCGGGAAGATTCCGTGAGTTTGAATACCATTACTAGCTACCGAGTTGACAGACTCCGTGCCGGATTGTATCGTTTGTCGGTGCTGAAAAATGATATAGTCAGGGCGCTTCCGGCACGTTGTTTCACTTTGATGGCAAATGCGTGGTACCGCGCTGTTGTTGTCGATCAAGTATCAACCCATTTGGAGGGGAAACAACGAGTTAAACACAGCGAGTCAGGCTCGTACCACCATCCTCTTATGTGAAACTATTGATCCCACTTATTAAATGGCTTTAACTGACTAAATCCTTAGCTGATGCGCCCATACATCAACAATTCCTTGTCGACAAAGTTCCAAACAAAAAGATTCAATTTCCCATTTTTGATAGCATTTACCAAGGACGAATGATCGGTATCGACCCGCGTCCATCGTTGTTAATCCTTGCAATGGGCAACTCTGACGGTTTTTTGTTGGGACTTTCGTATTTTCTGGTGCTTTTTCTGTTCTTGTCGACCCGGCAGCCGATTATAATCAATCAATCGGATACCTCGTTACAAGGCACCCGGTAAAGCGGTAAAGAAGCGCGTGCGGTCACGTGGCTGTTGACGCTTTTTACACGTTTCTGTTTACCCTACTGACGTTGCGCTGATGTCTTGTTTTCGTCCTTATGCTCACGCGCCCATGTGCGATTGATCATAGATTAAGTGGTGCTTCGTTTTCTATTTTCTGGACTCATGAGGATTATTTCTATCGTGATTTGTTATTTTTTTCTCTCACTATCTCCCCCTATAGAAAAAAATACCCCGTTCGTGTGCATTCAATAGTAATCATGACGGTGTACAATATGGTTCTTGTTTTGTTTTTGTCCCACTTCGTCCCATTTCGTTGGCTGGAACACAAAACACGCATTGGTTTTTGATGGCCTAGTCCAGCACAACACAAATAGGGCGTTAAGTCGCTTGTTTCAAGCCAACCCGGTTTGGTGATGGTAAACAGTAAACCTTCTTCTACGGTGGGGGTGTTCCATTTTGACCACAGCTGATTGCAGCAAATGGAAGTGCAGCATGAATAATTTCTGTCCACTACCCTGGGATATGATGGAACGGCCAGACGAAAAAAAAAAAAAAACAAGGAAATCTATCTTTAAACAAACGCACCGGTATGCCGGTTTTGTCAAAATGCCCGTTTCTCCACTTTCCGTGCGCGTCGGCGGTCAGCTACCTTGAGCAAGCAGTCACGCCCAACAACCCTAGCGACCTCACCAAGCCCGGTCAGTTAATTCGAAATTAGCCTTCAGACACCGCGGGAAACCGCCCGTGTACCCCCGTTCGGTGAAACATGCCCAGAAGTGGGCAGATTTCGATATCATAAACGGTGCAGGTGATTGCTCCCGAAAGCGGTAGTTTAAAGGTTATGGACGGTTGGCCGGGTAGGACACCCGGCAAGCGTCATTTACTAGACGCTGTAAAACGTTTGCAGCGTGTCAATAAAACGCCCGTTTCAGGTCGGTTTGCCACAACAGTGCGTATATGTGTGTGGGTGTTGATTTTTTTGTACCTATTTTTTCATCTTCTTATTACCACCCTAAAGACCTTGAGCTCCGGTAAACTGTTCAATACCGCAGTACAGTGGGATTTTAACCGCTTCCAGCATGACCAGAAGCTACCGTTAGATGTACTAAATGGTTTAACCTTTTTTTTTTGGTTGTCGGCAATTGACGGTCATTGTTGTGCGAAATCACAATAATAAACCGAAGTGACGGCCCAAAAGTACACCATAAGGCAAACACATTGGATATTGGAGGAACGCAAGAATTAATGCCCATCTTTTGAAAGACAAATTAATTAAGGCTAGTTGGGAACAGTTCGAAACGCATGCGACTTGCTGGGTTGAATGATTCGGAACCTGGAGGGTTCAACATTGGCAGGCATACCTGTTAACTATTGTTTCACCCTCTTCGGACGATACGCTCAACATTCCGAAAGACTATTTTATTGACCGGAGAAAATTAATTTTCGTTTTTCCTTCTCAACCCTCGTCTCCTTTCTCGGTGGTCTGTTGGCCGACTGTTGCTCTCGTTAGGCGAATCCCCCCCCCC
>KB663710.1:150948-183028 GCA_000349025.1 Anopheles minimus
TAGCCACATTATGAGGAGTTTATTCAATTTATTCTTTTGAAAGATTTAAATCTTTTATTCATTCTTACTCTTTTCGCACATCACTAGTCTGTTGCGGTAACGCAACAAAGGTATTGAAAAAAAAGTGCATATTCTAAGTGTGAAGAGACACGATGAAGCTAGTGGTTAGCAAAGGGATGGCTGCACTCAATCAACAGGAGCCAGAACTACTTTAGGAAGCAACCTGACGGATTCACACGAGTCCGGGTGTCTCGCTCGGACCGGTACAGTGTTCGTGTGCGCCCAGAAATCCATCAATAAAAACACGTTTATCCTTTTTAAGCTACGGGGCGTGATTCGGTGCACTTGTGCTCGACACCGACACGACACACAAGGATGCAATCAGGAAGGTAAATCCACTGCTTCACACACAGAAAGAACGAGTGAGTGAGAGCCTGATGGAGTGGATTAAATAGCGCCCTCATGATCTAAAGACGGCAAATGCACTTTCGTTGTTCGTATCACTTTTTCCTGTTCTTTTTTTTTTCATTTTGCGTAAACTAGTAATTCGTAGTGAGATGGAGAGGCGGGACGGTGGAAAAGCCGGTTTTCCCCGGAACCCTTATTCCCATCGTGAGCGGACATTCGCCAGCATACGGATAGGTGCGTCAAAATCCAATTAATATGCAATGGTGACAGCCAGCAGGTTCAATTCCCACGCTAGAGAAGCCTGTCCCTATGTCGCTTCCCATTCCCTTTTTCATCACGCCACCGCTATTGCTCAGTGCACCGTTCGGGTCAACAAGTGTTTTCCCGCATGGACTGCGAAAAAGGTTTCGCTTTTCCGGGTTAATCTGTTCCATGCGCACGGCTGACGAGCGCGTCACAGGTGTTGGGATAGCTGGCTGATCTACAGCATCATCATCATCATCTGCCCAGCCCCAGTACAAGTGCCACGTGATGAACCTTGAAATCTTCCGCTTCCGTCGTTAAGGGACAGTAGTTGGGTGACTAAGTAGGGTTGTGCATGTTTTTTTTTTGCTTTCATTTTTTGTTCTTCAATGGTTCAACGTACATCTGCATTTCACGCATTCCGCACGTTTAATTTGCCTGCTCCGGAACTAATTGCGGATGAGAAATGGTGTTGTTCGACGTGGTTAGGCAATTACCGTTTTATTGTATACTTGCCGGGGTTAACGAAATGCGATGGAAATTAATTAAAGTAAAGCTTCATATCCGCGTGTGTGTGTGTGAGTGTTGACAATTCTGAGTAATATAAGAAGAAAGTGAACTGCAAGTATTCTTTGGTGTTTGTGATACATTTCTTGTCCAGTGCTCCCTTTCATTGAACTTTGGTTCGGTGAAGGAGTTGCCGACCCGAGCAGGTCACGCTTTAACTGGCCTGCAAGATCCAATTTGTCGCCTGTTCCGCCCGATGCTGACGCCTGCGTGCTTGCAAGCACCGTAACCAACGTTCCGTACATCTCAACACTGCCAACGACTGGTGCAGTTTATTGCTTTCAATATCTTTACGACCGTTCTCGCCCGCTCCGCATGCCACATTTGGAGAAGGGGTTGTTTATATATATTTTTTTTCTCTTTTCCCATTTTCCTATGACGACCTTTCGCGGGGTTGATTTTTTCATTTTATGTTTTATTATTTCTCTCATTTTCTGCATCACATGGTGAGGGTGGTAGGAACGAGTGAAGGTACGAGATGCAATGAGCAGAAGCACAACAAGAGCTATATAAAAAAGCACAAACAAAACAAAACACAGGTCAACACAACAACAACAAAAAGCAAATCCGACGCCGATCATCCCTTTGATGATGTACGATGATGTTGATGATCCTGTTTTCGCCCTTTTTATGCTGCATATATCGAGAGGTTTGCCTGTTTTTTTTTTTTCTTTCCGACCGTACCACGGGATGTGTAATTTATTTGAGTTTAATGAGTTTTTATTTAAAATAAAATAATAAAATGAGAAGCGCAGAGTCTGCCCATTAAACCGATGAGTTCGCTGGAAAGGGCGCTTGGTATTCTGGGTCGATTGTTATAACCTTTTCTTGGGTTCTGTGAGATCGGTTTCGAACTCGTAGAAATGTGGTAAAAAGAATCGATTGATACCAGAAATGAGAATAATTACATTTTTGAGTTAAGAGTAGAAAAGTTGCTAGAGGGATTCGAATCTTGAACTCACTGTTTTGAGATTCATTACGCTAATTAATAAATGCTATCCCGCAAGAATGAATCACTAAATGAAAAAAAAATAGTGAATTGAGGTGCAAGTCATAAAAGCTTTCCTTGATGTGTTGGATCCGTGAATCATTTTTTTAGGATTCAACTCACTCACTTTCATAAATAAGATTTTTAGATTAGATTAGATGGAGCGACCCGGTGGGGTAGTGGTATCGGCGCTGCTCTCTCACACGACAGACCGGGACCAAAATCCCATCCGGACCGCTCCCCCGTAGCAGTGATTGACTATCCTGCTTACGTGGTAAACTAAGTCTAATACCTGGCCTGGCCGTCGTACAATAACAAAAAAATAAATAAATAAATAAATAAATAAATAAATTAGATTTTTGATTCACGAGTCAGAACTCTTTTCTGGCAACTGTCAACTCTCTCACGAATGAGTTATTTCACTTATGCCTCATATAATTAACTCATACGCTAGTGTCAGGGTGAGATGAAAAATCTGCAACAAAGTAAAATTTATTATTTTTACTTACGACAAACTTTTAGTGCCAACCCTACTTTCCAAAATACCCCAGGCACAATAGCCCAACGGATTGGCATCTGGTGATTTTGGTGGCCATTGTACGGTGGAAATGAAGCGAGGGACCTCATTTCGTAACCATTCTTGAGTGGCGCGTCCTGTGTGCGATGGTGCTGAGTCCTGTAGGAATGTCCAAGCTCTGCGACCCAAAATGTTTGCGTGCCCAGGGCTTCAGAGCTCCCTCCAAAATATTTTCGCGATAGATTAGCGCATTTATTTGACCCCACTGTCGATGAATACGAGCGGTGAGCGACCATCGGCGATTATGGTGGCCCATACCAGCACCATGGCCGGCTTTTGAGTTCTGGTGGCCAACCGAAATTGCAAATTTTAAGCTGACCTGTCTGGCAAGTAAACACGATCATTTTGTTTGTTCACAAACTGCTGGATAACAAATGGTTTCTCATCAGAGAGAACCAAATTCCGCAATTCACCACTTTCGGCCAAGCGAAGCAACTCTTTGGTTCTTGTGAGTATAACTTTCTTTTGTGCATCGGCAAGATCTTGCACAAATTGATTCTTCAGAGGCTTTAGTTCATGCTCATTTTTCAATATTTGCCGAATGGCATATTGCGATATGTTAAGCTCACGAGCCATTTGTTGGCCACTGCGACACGGATTTCGTTCAAGCCGCTTCTTCACATTCCAAACCATATCTGGCGATGTTGCTGATTTTTTTTCGTCTACTTGCTTGACGTCGGTCTACGCTACCAGTATCACGGTAACGAGCGATGGTACGATACACAAAAGATTTATTAACATTTAAATGCTGAAGGACTCTAACGATAGCCACTTGGGGGTTTCCAGTCAAATGTAAAGCAATAACGATATGACGCTATGACCTAGTGCGCTTATAAACAATATAATGAACTGTCATTGGGAGAAATCAGAGAGCGGTTCAGAAATGACAGCAATCTGAATTTTGTTGCAGTTTTTTTCATTTCACCCTGTATAGTAAATGTGGTTTAGTTTATCGAAACCAGGCAAGGGAATAAAATATTTGTTTCAGTGAGTTGTATCAGGAGAGTTGAGTTGCTAGACGGATTCGAAACTTAGGTTTACTGTTTCGAGATTTAAAAAACCATCTAAAAAATAGATCATGCGAATTCATCAATGCTATCCCAGAGAGAGTGAATCGTTAGTCAGCGAAAAAAAATTAGTGAATTTAATTGAGATAAAGCAGTTAAAAGAAACATAAAAACTCTACACAATGAGTTGAATTCATACATTTATTTTCAGGCATCGACTTACACACTCATTCTATTGTATGTGAGATATTCAATTCATGAGTCATTGCTCTTCATGGGGACTGTCAAGGAATTAATGAGTGAGTTGTTTAACTTACGACAAACGGAACAGTTTTATAAATGAGTATATGGCTAATGACAAAAGTCATGGCTCATGAGTTAAATGACGAAAAGGGTTATGTTTCATTAGTTAAAGCATGAAAAGAGTTATGATTCGTGAGTTAAGACACTCATTTGCTGACGCCTGCGTTGGGGGCTGAGTCACACGGACCAAACACTGTCCATCCAAGTCGTGTCTTGGTAGCAATCAGCTACGATAAGCTGCCTTCGACGCTCCGCGGCGGCTTAATCTTTGGGGATTCGTGAATCTTTGAGGATTCATAAATTTTTTGAGATTGGACGATCAACGAAGCTGCCTAAGGATCCCTCTTCTAGGGAGGCAAACGTAGCGATCTGTGTGGGGTGTTGTGTAGTAGTTTGTAATGCGTTTCGCGACACCCTTTTGCGCCACAATGTGTCTTCACGAAACACGTGCCCTTATGCGTTTTCAAGCACGTGACGCATAATTTACGTCCCTGAACGAGTGATCGTCTTTCTTGTACAGGCATCTCAGGAAAACGGCACGCGATCGGCCACACTGCGACAGTACGAATCGTGACACAGTGTACAGGAGGTTCTCTGTGTAGCATGGTGAACGTTCACGTGTGCGGGTGGTTTCCTTGGTGGGGGGGGGGGTCTGGAAATGGACTCGATGGTTCGGAACGGTTGAAATTGCGATCGAGTGTTTTCGAAGCGACACTCGCGGTAACCGCAATTTCGGAAAACCACTTGTCGAATTCCTTCACCGTTTCGCGCGACAGTTTCATTTTATACTGGACCTATTCTAAACCCCGCTCGGCGGGCAGCTTTGCTACCAGCTCGCGTAATTATTATTTTTGTATAAACCAAACAATACTCTATTTATATCTATCTTAATACTACTAACTTTACAATGCTTGTACTTTATTCATATTCTAGCTATATTATCATTTGCCTCTATTGGTGTTTGCTAATGCCGTTATAATATACCATTCATTGTTCATTGTTATTGGTTATCGACATATAAAAAAAGGAACTGAATGAACATGAAAACTGACATCAGCTTTATTTTCTTTTTCTTTTGTATGTTACTTAAAACTGGTTTAATAATATGTGCAAAAGTAGGTAAACAAACATTAATCTCTATCATTATTTCACACAATAACTTCCATAAATTTGCAATAACCTTACAGTTTTTGAATTTGTGTTCAATGGTTTCAATAATTCTACATTCTTGGCAGTGGCCAGATTGACATAACCCAGATTTATGTTTTAACTCTTGCGGGAAATTCTTTTCGTTCACTAATAAATAATATTGGCTTCTTTGTGTGGAATTTAGTTTGGAATTGTTGCTGTTTCTCCACAACTTTTTCCAATTTAATGCGCTATATTTAGTTTGAACGTGTGGTGTAGGCAGTGTTTCAAGTACAGATTTATATATTGCATTTGCAGCTAACTATAGTGGCTTTGTTGAGATAAGCTATTTCAATTCTTATTGTTTTTAAACACGTATGAAATGATGGAATGTCTGATGTGTTGAGTGGGTTATCGTATTTAGTATAGCTATTGTTGAATGGCATTACTTATTTTTCTTTGATGAAACGGTTTATAAACAAAGATTTTAATTTTAATTCGGGCACCAAAAGGTTGAGTCCTCCTTTTGTTTTTGGTAAAGCTAACTGATACACTTTAATTCTAGGTCCCCCCTGAGCCCATATAAATGATCCTAACAGCATTGTCATGTGCCCTAACAACTGTTTATTAATTGAAACTGGACCCATTCTAAACCCCGCACGGCGGGCAGCATGGCTACCAGTTCGAGTAATAGAGCCACGTTGCTGTCGAAATCGTGTAGTTCCGAAGCTTGTATAATGACACACATCTTGCGCACAATTTTGCCAAACGTCTTCAAACGTTCGGTCTGCACGCTTTTTCATCAAACTGTCCAATATAAGATCGGGCCTACCGTATTTTTGTTTTTGTTTTTGTATGACGGCCTGGCCGTATTAGACTTAGTTTACCACGTAGCAGGATAGTCAATCACTACTACGGGGAAGCGATCCGGATGGAATATTGGTCCCGGTCTGTCGTGTGAGAGAGCATTGCCGATACCACTACCACATCGGGCCGAGCGGGCCTATAGTGATGGGAAATACGGATCCGAACTCAAAGCCGGCTCTGACCCGCTCCAGTAATTTGTGGAGCCGATCGCTTCGATCGCTCCAACCAACCAACCAATCTCCGACCGATCCAGAGGCAAATGATGGCAGTAGACTGATATTCAGCATCGCGGTTAATAGAATAGGCATCTTTCATAGACATCATAGGCACATACCTCCAGCCTTATAATTTTTCTACGAGCCAGCTGACGAATATGTTGAAATACACTGTATTTATTGCGGCTCACGTAATTAGGGAAAGTATTGGACAAATCAAACTTTGGCCCCGCCGTGTTGCATACCGTTCAGGAACATCGTTTTGTTTGTCCGCATTGGGAAGAGGTAGAAGAAAGCCTAGGAAGGGAGCGGCTTGGTGGCAGAGGAGATAACGGCGCCGGTCTCATACGGCAGGACCGGGGATCGATTCCCATTCGAGGACTGACTATCCTGTTGCTGCGAGTAAATTCATGTCACGGATGCCAGAAATGGCAGGCCCGCAAGACCGCTCGAGGTTTTAGCGCACGCAAAAATACACACCAATAGTTTCGCAAAACCGAAAAATTGTTCGAATTGCAGGTGGTTCGATTCTTCCGAAAATGAGTGGTTGATATTGTAGTTCTCTAAAGAATGTGGGGTCATCAAGCCTTGACCGAGACTTCCTCCCACCTCTCCTAAATACGGACAAACTAAACGAAGATCGAAATAGTCATAATTGTGCATAAAAACACAAAGATGCAACAAAATAGTAAAGTTTTGGCAAGCTCTTGCCTTGCTTCTTTCTATTTTTCTTCGAAAGTAGGGT
The DNA here is from genome assembly GCA_000349025.1 of Anopheles minimus. Lineage (NCBI taxonomy): Eukaryota > Metazoa > Arthropoda > Insecta > Diptera > Culicidae > Anopheles > Anopheles minimus. The sequence continues at coordinate 157,997 of KB663710.1, forward strand.
TTTTTTGTTTTTTTGTTATTGTATGACGGCCTGGCCGTATTAGACTTAGTTTACCACGTAGCAAGATAGTTAATCACTGCTACGGGGGAGCGGTCCAGATGGGATTTTGGTCCCGGTCTGTCGTGTAAGAGAGCAGCGCCGATACCACTACCCCACCGAGCCGCCCCAAATTTTTGTTTTTTTTTGCATGTCCAGATTGAGGAGGAGTAGGAAGAACACTCTGGTAAAAAGTGTTCGATTTGCAGGTGTCTGAAAATGAGTGGCTGGTAATGTATGTGAGAAACTTATACACGCGTACCGGTCGACCGTATTACAAACCGCGCTACATCTTACCAAGAAGGTTTACATACGATTTTTGCGTTCGCGATCGAAAAGTGAAGTGTATCTAATTTTGTGAAACGTTGTGAATAATTCGAACACGCCGAATCGGTTCGCAGATCTCAAGAAAAATTGTTTTACTCAGTGTGAACCATCATGCTCAGCACTCACTGGATTAAAGCATCATTCGAATCCGCGAAGGGAAGCAACGGTAAACCGATAAAACGATAACGAATGGAATCAATTGCCAAAAAAACAAAAGCGCCCGAAAGCACTCATATTAGCGCTCTTAAGCTGATTAAGCTCGATTTAAGGGTCGAATGTTTCGTAACGTTCATGACCGCGCGCATGCGATCCCTGCCCGGTAGGAAAAATTATTCCGCACCGTTAGCCAGAAGGCATGAATGTATTAATTTTGCCTCTTTTTGTACACCATTGTACGCTGTGAGCTGTATTTTCCCTCTCTCGAAGCTGATGGTCCGTTTCACCCCTCATCTGAAATATGGCATTTTCCGCTCCTGGCGCGCGCTTAACGTCACTGTTTACAGTCGATCGGGTAGCTAGAGTAGGTAGACATGGGGGAAAGGTAACACCACGGGTGGCCACTTTCTCGCTGTGGCCCCGAGAACGTACGGGAGCATCCCGACGTGCGGGCCCGTGAGTGCGTCCGTGTTTACAAATGTTTTCACGCATTAAGAAGGTCCCTACCGCCTGCCGATGTGCAAAGCTGTGTTTGTGCGTGATTTCGGGTTCTCGGAGGGGTGATGTACGAGGAGATTGATCATCACACCACGATCCCGGTAGTGGCCGGTTCAGGGATTCGTTCGCATTTGTAGTTATGGTAGTTATGCAGCAGGGCAGGGGCAGCGTGCACCAACGACGCGAACGACGCTCAGATGATGACGTTTGACCCGCACCGGGCGGTCTGCGCTATCCACCATCGACACTCTGAACGGTGCTCTGTTTTGCATACAGATCTTTGAATTGTGCCAAAACGCGGCTTCAGAACCGGTAGCACGGGATGAAAGTGATTTAACATCAAACTGGCCGTACGGTTTTGCAGTTTGCCCTTAAATTGCTGATTCTTCCTACATTTTCAGACCCCCACTGTTGCGCTCGATGACATTTTCGTTGCGTTTTTCCCTAATTTTCCCTCACGCTAATCACCCTTCGCACGCTCGCTAGCTGTTAGCCCACTCGTACGCAACACACGGTCCTTAAAGGTTCACGCTCCCACTCTAGCTGAAGGATTTTCATTCATCTCGAGGGACGATTTTATTTCCCGGTCCGAATTTGGGATTGATTAATTTCCTGCTCGGTACCTGTGAGCGAGGGATGGACCTTGGAATGGGTCATTAAGTTAGTGATGGCTCAATAACCGATCAGGCTGTGTACAATCCCAGAGTTGGGTGTGTGTTTATTTGTTGAAGTTTGTCTACAATTTGCCCGAAAAAATGATAAAAGTGCATATCCCCGTTAATGGACACTTTAAAGCATTCCAGCACGGCAACCGAACGATGGTGATCGGAAGGAATTGGAAGAGAGGGAAGGGAAATATTCGATGATTGAAATTGGACAATATACGCACGTCAACAGCAGCATCAGCAACCGTACCTAGCGATCAATGGCGTCGGATAACAGCGTCAACATGTCATCATTCGCACCGCCGTCCAGGGATCTGCCAGTCATTTTGACAGCTCATTACACGCTCGCTTTGGAGTGGAAAACAACAACACACTGACGAAAAAAGCAAATAATGCCGTGAATTGCAAACCCGGACCCGAAATTGCAACCGCTCCGTGATGTGGGTCCGAAAAAAAACCCCGTCCCACCAGGAGTGGCTGCAACTCTCCAAAGGGAATGGTAATTGATAACTTCTTCACCCGTCTGTGCGCTATTGTACGGTTGCTCTTTTATTTACTGCCCAGCGTTCAATTTCCAGCAAACTTCCTTACGTCCATCCGTACGGGTCTGGAGTACCTTTTGCGGATTTATGGCATGAATAGGGAGGGTATTCCAAAATTTGCTTCCTTTTTGCTTTTTTTCTCTGTTGACTACATCCCACCGGTTCGGGTCCCACAGGAATGGCACAGAATGCTAGTTTTCGCATCTTAGCACACATTTGGTTTGGAATTCTTCGGCCAAAATCCAAGTCGTCCAGAACAAAGCCAGACAGCGTCTTGAAGTGCTTGTCGCATTGACTTTGAATGAATGAGTAGAATGTCCGGTTCATTATGCGGCCTGCATTCAGCGTAATCCGAGTGTCGTGTCGTTAATTGATACCAACGCTGAAGGGCAAGCTTCAAGAACAGCAGGTATGATGCGCAAAAACCGATGCAAACAATTTCCGCTTTTCGCCAACTGGACATACTTTTTGCCGGACGCAGGAAACCGGACCAATGAGCAAACAGAATTTATGATGGCTTTCAGGCTTTGATACTGATGCTACCAGCTGAACGGACCACCGCCGTCGTTGGGTAATCGACCACCTACCAGGGGAAGCAATTCGCAAACACTCCAGCTCGGGTAGTATGTTCCCAATCGCACTGGAAGCTATTGGGCGAACGTTGGGAACACTCGGAAGAAGTGTCTAATTATTTCCAACAGTCTCTTTGAGGAATGGCGAGCATTGATGGCTAGCCAAATATGAAGAAATGATCCAAAAAAGACCTTAAAAAAATCTTCACTATTATCGATACATGTAGCATATAGAAGAAAAAAAAAGAGCTGATGACCCTTCCTGTTGCGCATCGTTGTCTCCAATATCCGACGTGCTTCACATCCTCTGCAAAGGATTGCGCAGATTTCAAGAACATAATGGCATAATCCCAATGATACGCATCGTTGATGTATGAATGAACCATTCATGTCCTTACCGGTTTCCCAGGATGTCCTCATATGACATACGTATACGTAATCCATCCGGTAATCAGGTTACCGAGACTGCTCTCAGTCTTGGTTATACACCGTCGCGAATAAGAACGTGGAGACCTATCTGGATAAGTACCGTAGACAATGGTGGTGTGCACGGGGGATCGATAGCGACCAGATAAGTCATCCATTCCCACACGGGCACACAAAACGAGACAAACAACAATAAGTGAGGAGACAACAGTGAGCGAGAGCTGATATAGATCACTGATCCAGTTGTTCCAAAAGGGCGGAGGTCGTGTAATAACAAGCGGAAGACGTTTCGCCATACAAGACGGCTGTACAGTTTTGCCGTAATTAGTGCAGTTGTTAATTTCGCTTCACGTACTTCATACGTGGAACTCGTGCAACAGACACCGGATCAAGATCGGCATGATAATCCAAACAAACGACCGAACATACACGAGAGTGGCAATATGCAACCCATTTATGTTACCGTGGTGGGTGTGTGGTGTCGGTACACGGTCCGGGATCCAGTACGCTAAAACAAACTAGACTTATCCGAAAGGTACAACAGTGACCTGGAAGTGGAACCGTAATTTATCAACTCGCTCCATCGGTCGGGTGTGTGCACGGACGACCGGGGCAACACTGCGAAAGCGATGCGAGGCATTTGAACTACCGCCCTACACAAACAGTGGTGCGTCTTCTCGTCCGGTTTTGTTGTGTATCAACCACGCATCTAGAGCATAAGGATTTTTGTTGTTGTTTGCCGGTGCGTAATACCTTCGGTTCCAATTGCGTTTATCTGCTTGTTTGATACGATCCGTTTAGGGGCGATACGATCGGTTGTTCGGCAAGGTTTTTTTTTGTTGTTGTTGTTGTTGTTGTTTTGCTTGGAAGTCGATCTGCAACGGGAAGGAGACTCCCGCTCGATAGGTGCAAAAAAGTAGCATCGTCGATGGGCAACATCCGATAGGCAAGGGCCCTCAGAATAAATCAAAACCCCTGGGTTTCTGGTCCATAAGGAAGTGTCACTTAAACACGGCACATTTCGGCGATCTAAGCACCATTTTTTCGTTGTTTGTTTGATGTTTGAGCTGTCTTATCGGTTGACATCTACGTCTTAGCGATCTGCCAGCGTCGGAAGGACGCAAGCTGCTACCATCCTAGGGCAGTAATCGGTAATGAAGACGTAACCCGATTAGGCCACGCAAAAGAAACTGTCGAAGGTAAACTAAAAAATGAAAAAAAAAACCGGCAGACAAAAGCTTGCAGTAAAGGTTCCTGCTTGCGCTTTGTCCAGTTCCAGCTACACCCATACAAGAGCTGTTTGATGTGCTCTTCTTTTTCGAAACATTCGTCGGGTTTTTTTTTGTGTGTGCCTCTTCTCCATTCGCATTACCAGCCAGAATCCGTGTAATGTCTTGCCTACTTCAACACGTCAGCGTCCCGATCGATCGGTGTTGTGTGTCGCACTATTTACCAGTTCGCTGTCAACAGTGAACCAGAGGAAAAAAAAACCCGCGGGACATGATTTATCGAACCTATTGTAAAGCAAACCCCCAGGTCTCTCGGACAGCGGGTTTTCCCATTCCCATTGTGTGTCGCGTTCCGCAGCGCGGTTGCCAGAGGATAATGCGTCGGGAAGGCAAACATACAACAGGACGCGGCCCACAACACCGTAACGAACAGCATCCACATAAAGCGATAGCAAAATAGTACTGAAAGCAAAAGAATTGGCAACGATTTAGAGTTGTACCGGGGTAAAAAAGTCAAAAAGTGTCCACATATTTTCAAACACAAAAATGTAAAAAAAGACAAAACCCTACCAATTCTTCCCAAAAGCAAAAAGAGATATCAAACAGACGAAATAGACCCGTACGAGGTGCTCGCTATTGTGCTAAAGTCCCTTTTGCTCCGTCTGAAAGAACAAGGCGAGAATCAGTCGCAGCGTGGCGACAAAAGGAACGTTACATATGGCGAATGTCGAGCGCTAGCAGTGAGTAATTGAGTAAATATTGAGACTGAAGGGGCAAAAAGGTAACCCGGTCGAAGGCGCAAAAAAAAAAAACCAACAATCCACAGCGCACAGTGGGACGGCGATTAAGGGGACTTCTGAGCGGTACCGTGTCGCTTCCCGGTCAATGGAAGTGCAACGGGATGCGCTAAGAAGAAAGCGACAAGCTGTGATGTGATCAGAGCAGAAGATGCCTGGCTGCGACTATTGCTGCACCACCCCGCAGCACCGACAAAGAGACACACGATCGGTCCCGTATCCGATCTGAAGTTTCAATAAAAGCGAGCAAACGTAAACAAACAAACAAACAAATAAATTAGCTGCGAGGGAGTACAGCGGAGGGGAAAATGCAAAAGGGACGCGGTGCGGCGCAGTACAAAGTGCACTGGAAACGTCAGCAAAGCTGTCACCCATTCGGCAGAGGAAGGAAATAAAAAAAAATCCGCCTCCCGGCACAAATGAGGTTTCCGCTATGAGAAACTGCAAGAAGAATGTGTCAACCGGAGTCAGTTTCTTTTGGAACAGTTGGAAATAACAAACATCCAAACTTGCGATGCAGCAGTGTGCAGTGCAGCGTTGCATTCGTGGATATTCACACCAAAACGAAAAAAAAAGGAACGAAAAGGAAACGGCACACCCTTGCTGGCGCAAGATGAAGGAACTGCACGGCTAACGACCTGGATATTCATGTCCCCAAAACTGGTGGAGTGCAGTCAAAGAAGTAGGCACTCCAAAACATCAACAAAATTCTAAATACAACAGTAAGGAAGCGCTTGTTGACATCACTTTTTTCCAGCGTGTCAACCATCAGCCAAAAGTTCGTGTAGTGTGTTGCCGACCTGGTTCATTCGCCCAAGATGGCCTCCTTACCCGTTGGAATGCACCGAAAGACCGAATTCTTGCCCGTGCAAGCGTGTTTGTTTGACACATCTTGTGATATACTTTTTGCTGAAAGGGGATTCCCCTAAATGGGACGTGGGATGGGACGATGTTTCTTCGCTGACAGTTTCTAACCCAACACGTTCACGGCTGTCCTCCTTCCAGAACTCCCACGTGGAGCACCTTTTGATAAACGATTTTCTGTTTTACCCACGTCCATCTTGTGCGGGAGAAGGGTGGAAAACCCCAAACAAGTGGAGCGGAATAAAAGGAAACGGACCCCTTCATAACGCATCGGAAGTTTCGGGAGTTTCCGGGAGTAAAGTGGGCGGTGATGGGAAGGGGAACCCACAACCCAACAACTTTCCCGTACGATCGAACATCGACTTTGGTACAAATTGAAACAACACTGTCCGCACCGTTCCATCCTACCGGTATCCTCCAAGCGGGCTGTGCTTGCAAGCAAGATTTTGCAAAGATTTGCCACCATTCCGTAATGTCTGCATTATGCATAACTGTGTGCATGGTATAGCAAATCGCAAAGCGCACGCTACTGACACAGGGAAGTGCTTTATCGTTATATCTGGCTGGGAGTATGGAAGGAACGATTTGGGCTGAAAAATGATACGTTACCAGCTTCATGGCTAGTACGGAGGCCCGGGAGGCAAAATTCATATTTAATATCGGTTCTTTGTGAGTATTATTCCAAGTCTTGTTGAGAGGGTGACTTTTGATCCTGTAAAGGATGTGCGCAGAAAATGGTCTGTGACGTCATTTTAATGTTCTTGTTTTTCTCAAAGTGACATTTTAAGCGAATAACTTTTTTATTTCGCAAATTTCAATACACTCCCGGCACAGCCATTTTCTAACCGGGTTTAAAAAATATTGCATATAACCCATAGTGCTTAACACATCCATACGAACGACTGATTTTTTTAAGAATAAAGGAATAAATTCTATAAAAGTTTTTTATAAAATAAGAATAAGAAGAACTAGAAGAGTTAGCTGAAATTTATGATCCTTTACGACGTAAAGAATTATAGGGTACATATTTTGAAAAAAAAAAAATTACACACACTTTAATGTAATGTTTTCTGGCAGATGCATTATGTTTTCTTTCTTATACGATAACTATACGAACACCTACGGGAAATATTTGCCCCCGTAGCTTTACACTACTTTTTTAAACGTAAAAACATTTTTGAATAACTTTATTCATGGTTTATGGCTCCCTGCCATGCTGTTTTTGCGGACAAGATACGATTTTTTCAAATTTTGTTTTTTAATATTTTTGAAATCGCATGTCTTAAAGCATTTTTAAGCGGCCCGGTGGGGTAGTGGTATCGGCGCTGCTCTCTCACACGACAGACCAGGACCAAAATCCCATCCGGACCGCTCCCCCGTAGCAGTGATTGACTATCCTGCTACGTGGTAAACTAAGTCTAATACGGCCAGGCCGTCATACAATAACAAACAAAAAAAAAAATGTATTTGTATTGAAGAAGCGAAGTAGCACAGAAATTGATAAACAAAGTTAAAAGTTTCCAAATATTGGACCAGCTTTAAACTGGTACATCGATTTTAAAACCTAATGTAAAAATAAGACAATATGTTATTCAGAAAGGTGAAATGTTACGGAATGTTCGAAAAATATGCCAAAATAGATACCATGAAGTAAGTAGGCTAGACACTCCTCGTAGCTACAGTTGTTTTTTTTTTATGAGGGGGCTTAGCCTATTTGAGTAGTGGAATCAATGTTGCTATATTTTTCGAACATTAATAAAATGATTCAAAAATATATTTAAGTTAAAAAAGATTGTCTTAAGATACTTGTACTTTTTATCGATTTTCTCAAACCACAACAATACCTGAGGAAAATATTTCCCGAAGGTGTTCGTATAGTTATGGTACAGGGAGAAGTACATATTGCATGTGCCAGAAAACATTGTAATAGTGAACATACAATTTTAATTTTCTTTTTGTATGTTTCATAATTCTTTACAACTTACTTGAACGTTAATTACAGCTAACTGTTCTAGTTCTTCTTTTATTAAAAACCGGTGTTTATTAAGTTTTCTTAGGCTCTGGATAACAATAATGAATTTAATTACAACATTTATATAACAATATTAATTTTACATATAAAATTTTAATTAATGAAAATGTATCTTCCAACATTCACGATAGTTCAAAAAGGGGTATTTGTTTTGTTTTAAATCACACGAAAAATAAAAGGGAAATCTTCAAGACCCAACATTTTTCCCCTGAGCTTATTGCGTGGCTGTGTACTGTCTTCCTCAATAATACATTTTTCCTTGTTTCCCTCACGCGTTTCCTGCCTGCATCTGTGTTGGGTAAAACTCTGGCAGCACCACCCGTTTGAAATCCACCCGTGGAAATGTGCCACACAAAATATCATCCCATCCCCCAGAGCGCTCCATCACGCGTGGCGAACAAGGGGAAAACATAATGGTGGGAGTGCAGCAACAAAAAGGAAATCCAAACAAATACTCTTAAGAGATACCGTTCACGAGCCGGCGCCCATCGGTTGGTGGGTGGGAGATGCGTGCGGGAAGGGTAGGAGATATAGGGCAATGGCGGACGTCTTGTTTTTCAGTTGGAGAGCTGAAAACGCTTGTCGTTGCTGCTACGAAGCCGTAAAGAACGGTACGGGAAATGCCGGATAAGAAAAATCGTTCCGAATCAAAGCGCAGCGATACGAGCATCGATTCGGCTGTGAAAATCCCATCCACCCTTACATTTCCTTTCTTCATTACGATCCTTCAAAGTTGGGGAAAACGACGTGGGGAGGGTCGGATATGGGATGGGAAGAGCAGGGGAACTGCTGTGTGGAGAGATGGATAGCTGTTGATAACGAGCAGTTGATGATACCTTCGAGTGTTGATTTCTTCCGTCCTGCTATTTGTTTGCGTAATTGAAGAAAGCAGAGTGGGAGTCGTCCGCCTCGACTGGCGGGAATTTAATTCGCAACGCTACCAAAACCACGGGGTAGCGGTTGGGGGGGGGGGGGGGGGGGGATGGAAGTGAAACGGAACTGGAGATAGAAAACGAACGTCTTGGTCATTTGCTACAACCGGGTGTCCTTGACAGTTTTCCTAGCGCTGGAAAGAATAGGAGGACTGGCGGGCAAGAAATAAGAAATCGTTTGCTTCCGTTTGGCTTTTCTTCGCTTTTTTGTGTGTGTTTCCGAATGCAAGGTAAGGGTGGATCGTAGGAGCATTGTTTGCACGCGCGGTGTAAAGCTGCGAACAGCACGGTGAAGATATGGACGATCTAAAGCGTCATTTGCATAATAAGGTGGACGGTTCTGTTTGTTTGTATCTGGTAGCTTAGGTTTCTACGTTTGGTGTGGCTGAGCGGATTGAGCGAACGAAACAATCCCAAATGTTTCGCCGTGACTGGTAACTTCAGGGTCGGAAGTTGTCAGGTCAACGATGGCGGCGGTTAAGCTGTGCCGGATGAGCACAGTTTACTGCGCGCTGGCCGGGCCAGCTACTGTAAGGCACTTCTTCAAGGGGGTGCAAGCTTAAGGAGATGCAATTGTTTGCGCATAACAATGTCCTCAATGACTCCTATCGCTCACTGCAATCACTTTAGTTGGTTTCATAAAGCAGATTTCTTACAGCTGAAAGAACGGTTTAGGAAGATTTATGGTGCGTTGTATGGTGCGTTGCAATAAGTATAGTGTAATGTATTTCTAGTTGACAAACACAAATAATTATAAGGAGTCTCATGAGGTTATCCTTTACTAGGGGCACATTCGTTGTATTTGAGAGCCCGACCATCTTATACTTCTTCTGTGGAGTAACGACCTACTTTTCCCTCTGTCAGGCCTGCCGTTTCCGGCTTACTAAGACTTTATGATACCACGTAGTTGGGTGGTCATCCTTGGATCAGTCATGCGTACGGGGACCGGTCCTGCCGTATAAAACCTTCACCGCTATCGTCTCCGTCACCAGACCACTCCTGGAGAGTCGTACTAAACGTAGCTTTAGTTTAATTTAAGGTCATTGAAGCACCAGTTAGACACACACCATAAGAAGAAATAGTTAAGGTAAGCTTGAAGTGCACATTTATCTTTCGTCGATGAATTTGGAGGAAAGAGAGTTTATTATCGTCTGCTTAAAAATTATGCCCAGTATAAGATACAATGTTGGAACAAACATTTACCTAATGTTTTTAGTAGTTCTGTGAAATGGGAAAAGATTCACTATATACTAGTCATGTGTGTTCGTTTTGATGGTGATTCTATTACAGGTTTTAAGGCTATTTTTTATATTGACTTGTTGGCCGAGGAGATAGCGACGTCTGTCTTGATACGGTATGACCGGGGATTGAGACCCATTCGGAACGTTCTCCCGTACGCTGGACTGACTATCTTGATGCGGGTAAACATAGAGGTTGTACTGACGTAGAAGAAGAAGAAGAAGAAGACTAAAATTTTTGATTCTTGAAGCCAATCTGAAATTGAATTTGAGGGATTAGTACTTTTGGCGGCTCGATGCGGAAATAATGCTTCTTCTGGAATCTGTGCGGAAAACTTTGGGACAGCGAGAGGTTGGTGAACGTTGATTATCTTCAGGGCTCCCATATTTTAATTTGAGATTGAGAGGTCCTTCAAAACCTCCTGCTGTTGCGAAATTCAGCACTAGATATAGACTGTGAATTATCATTCTAATTTCAATCGGCAGTCATTTCAAAATGGTTGGTAGGCTGAGACCAACAGACCATTTGAATTGATGCATAACTTTGGAATAGAGAATATTCTACCAATATTCCTCCTCCGCCTAAGAAGGTTTTGTTTATATATTTTTTCATGGCTCACGTTGATTGAAAACATATGCAATTTCCTATTTTACAAAATTGTAATTTTACTTGGCAATTTTCCATTTTTATAATAACCGTTGGAGGTATAAATGTTTTTCATTTCTCAATTTCAATGCGGAAGTCGATGTATAATTATAATTATTAATGGTCATGCCGGGCCATATATTACTTACTAGAATTATTGATACCACGTAGTTGGATAGTGTTCCGGGAAGGGATGTTCCGGAAGCGATTCTTTTTCCGATAATGCACAGATAAAATTTTACAGTTGATTTATAGAGCACCTATTACATGGAATATAAATTAAGATTTTATTTTTACTACGAAGAAATAACGAAAAGGGGAGAAGAGGTAACGACAACTCAGAGTAAACTCCCATTTTAAGTAGTTTTTCTAGCATTTCAGAAGAAAATTGTAAATATAAATTCTAAATTTTCAATTTAATTATTTTACGCCAGTGTTGGGCGAGCTTCTTCGACCAAAGAGTAACCGTCTATTTTAAACTCCATACTCCAAACTCCATAAGCATATTAGCTCCAGGTAGAACTTTAGGAAATAGGCAACTACTGCGAACAGATTTCAGACATGCTGCGTATTGTTCTAGCAACCCAGTAACGCAAATGATGGATTTTTATAACGCGCTGGGATTCGAACTGATCTCCACTTGCCGTTTTACCAACTCAGAAATAGTTAAACATAAGTTTTTTGACGATGCTTGTGTTTTTAAATTTTTTACTTTTCAAAACGATCAATTAATGTTTCCATGTAAAGAGACTATTTGTTCGGATACTGGTATAGGCTATTAGTTCTTTTAAGTTGTTAATTATACATCTGTTATGAAGGCATTATTTGCTAGATGACATAAATAACAAAACAAATAAATGAACAAATATATAATTATAGAAACATACTTGCTATAATCATCATCTTAATCACAACAGCCGAGCTCAACCGCTTTTTTCTTGTCAGCGCTCGCACATTACGGTTCTCGTTCACGCTTTTTGCAACGGTTAGGTTAGTTTTAGTAAGGTTAGGGCTAGTTATGTTAAATGCAGTGATAAGTAAGATTCAAATGTACAGAATTTTATATAAATTAAAAAATATTATTTATTAATTAAAAATAAATAAATTTAAACACATAAAAAAATAAAATAAATAAGCTCGTGAGCTGTACTTTGCGTACTACAACAGTCAGAGGGTGGCAACATTTGAATTATGTTATTGGTGTTAAAACTTGTATTGTAGGGTTAAAAAAAAAGAAGTTAAAATATTTTTAACGCAAACTACGAATGTTTAGTTTGCTTGGAATTTAGGAATCAAGGACTCATTCATATTCAAGAAAGAGATGCAGATTCACTCAACACATCTCTAAGTTGTTAGAAGACCTGCAAGCATTTTTCAACATACTTGCATGCAAACAAACAACTGATAATGACATTTCTGTTCCAACACAATAAGCACCAGCATCATGGGAGGCTGATAAATATCGCTGGCCGCTTGCTAATCGGCTTCGAGCCCATTACATCCCATTACGGAATCATACCGATCGATCTGTGCACTATTGTAGTTCGGGCATTGTTTCGCAAATAATAACCTTAATTTTCGCATCATCCAGCCCCGATTGCGTTAATACGCTCTAAATTCGTCTTCCTCGGCGTTCCTTTTTCTGTTTTTTTTTTTTTGCTTTTTTTGCGACCGAGCGGAAGATGTTAGAAAATCCCTTTTCTAAACTAACACATGCACATGGAATCACAAAAAACAACGCCACAGAAAAAAAAAACAAACTCAAAGTTCGGACTCGTCCGTCGAACAATGGCATTAGCATCGTAATCATCCATTGGCCGGGCGAAACCCGAACAGTTTCATCCGCAATCACCATTGTCGTAATGTACGGCACCCAAATTGAAGTTAAGTACCAGGTGAAAACAACAGCCCACATACGGGAGAATCTTCTTCAGAGGAGGAAGAAAAAAAAACCATACGCACACACGCACGCATTTCGAAATCGTCGAACAAAAGGGCGAAAGCCCTGGGATGACCCGGGGGCCGAGGTATAGGGTAGTGTGTGGCGGGGTGTGCTCTATTATTAAACAAGTCTTGCTGGGACGTAAGTGGGTTTACGGGGATCTTTGTTTTGTTCGGGAGTTTTCTGGATACAGCACGGAACTAGCCAGCAAATCTTGATGGTCACGGGCATCAATGTGCAATGCGCAATGTTTCAATTTTTCATTACGGTTCGGTTCGGTGCGCAAACAGGATTACGGCCATCACGCAACGTTCCTTGCGGAATCGAAGCGAGTAATAATGGCATTCCGGCGCATTAGGGCGAAGCGTCAATTTCTCCCACGAGCTGGTAGCGTGTAGCGCTTGTTTGAAGTTATTTTCTTCGTTTTCAAGGGTGAATGCCGGATCAGGTGGGGGCTATGAAGTGTGACAGTGTGATCCAACAGCTATCAAGGAAAGTTTCAGGTTTTTTGGAGAACGGGAACCAGAGCAAGCTCTCCGTAATTAGGTTCAATCGCTAGTGTGACACCAGTGTGACATCCTTCAATATTCCTCCCGTATGTACAGCATACCGTAACGAAGCGAAGCCTAAGATGGCAGAATGAAGGGGACAAAAAACATGAGTTAGTTACACACCCGGAGGCAATCGCATTTCGGCAACATGGTATGGAGAATGGTGCGTATCTTATCCCATTTCCCGGGTGCATCTCGATAGTGATCTGCCCAATCCCTGAGTTGCTACCGTACTGAACGATTCTGCGATTGCACACTCGCTTGACCCTGGTGAGCTTCTCACGATGACCAGGTATATTTGCAGTTTGCCGTTAATGAACGAAATGCCACGGAACACTTGCGCAACTGAATAGCCGCACCGAATTCTTGTCGTCCACGAACGCATTACACAGAGGTACCTGGACCTGAGACGTTGCGGATGGTCCATTTGGCAGGCTGAGGAAAAATGGAACGGTTGAAGTTGATCGAAAGACCGTACCGAAACACGGGTTGCCAGTTTGGCTGCCAACGATTGGCGTGGTTGGGTCGGAGCGGTTTTCTCCATCCAAAATCGGATTACTTGTCATCCGAGGCTGCAGCCGCCTCATCCCGGAGCAGTGCCGTGACCGATTGTGCCCTTCGCTTCGTATATTATGCTAATCATGCGATGAAGATGCTGCGATCCCGAGCAGGGTCACTTCTTTAGGGCACGCTGTAATCGGAGAACGGCGGAATGGTGATGAAACGAAATGGTCATCTGGCCGTCATGTTGGACAAGCGATGCTGTTGGTAAGCATTATTTGTACTCACTACATAATTATTGAACAATTGGTGCTGATGACGAGAAAATATCTCGTCCCGAAGGTACTTTTTTGGGACCGCAGTGAACTACAAAATACTTTTAACATGTCACTCCTACTGATGTAATTCATTATTTACTAGGGACATTCTATACATTACAAATAAATGAGTAAGTTATTCTCCGTAAAACTGGAATCTGCGATCTTGGTGGTGACAGCATGATAAAAAGACTTTCACAAGATACAGTGCGATACATTTGTTTAACCGCATTTGAAAACAAAAAGTCATTCACTTGTTGTTTCATAACAGGAAATTGTATAAAGTAAATAGTAACATAAAAACACACGCTAAACGATGCTGAAAAACATGTGACGATATAGCTACTGCGTTTGACAGTTGCTAGCAGAGGAATTTTTGAACCTAAATTTTGCTTTGACCGCGTTGCACACGATTAGACGCAGTGGATGTTTATCGCTGTTTCAGCTATTTCTTTCAACATTGTGATCTATATCTGCTTCGAATTACGTTTGCGTTTTGTTATTAAGCGTTATTTTTGGAGTGCATGCCCTTGGCTTTAATATTACTAGATATGAAAATAGCAAAACGATTGAACAATGTCAAAAAGGGACAAATTTGGGGTTTTGGGTGTTTCTGGTCAATCTAAACGTGAGATTGCGGAATATTAACTGAAAGAGTTGCTCGTAATTATAGGAAATAATCTAATAGATGTGGCCACGAAGTACGTACTGTGGGGAACTCAAAATTGAAAACTCGATTGAAAAAATAATGTTGAAAATAAAGCAACGTAAATGCACTTGGAAGGCCTCAAGATCCATACGCATTGAGCTAATGTAGGGAACCATGTAATCCAGAATTGAATTGAGGAATCCAGAGTCAATCCGATCTAGGAGAATTTTAGACTAGGGACGGTTATGGTCTGGTGAGCAATTTCCAGCTAAGTTAAGCTACTTATCAGATGGATATCAACGGGAAAAAACTTGAACAGTTGATGTGTGCTGCTGGATTCCTTATTCGGATGATTACCATAATATATAGGCTGTGTAATGTGATCGTATGCTGGTTAGAACTTCGCGTATCGCGTCGCGCGCATGTCACACTTTTTCATCTGTTACCGTTACTCAGATGGCTATACTCACACTTAATTGCTCAGGCCATCATAGAAATCTTAAGACATATTTCTATGACTAATGTTGGAGACATTGAGGCCTTACCTTGGGTAGGGGGACACTCAAAGCTCTTGAAAGAAGAACACAGAGGAGTTTAGTTTAACCCTCTAGCCTGACGGTCTCCGACTGAACTCTCTCCGCCTGACCAGGCTAAATCATCTTTATTTATACCCAGTTTCTTGACACCTTTTCCTATTTAATTAGGATAGTTTTATATAACATTATTATTTGTCTATTCTATATCCGTCAACTTACGGTTCATATTTTTGCTTCCTGCATTCAATGTTTTCCTTCAGAACCGCTGAGTTTTGCTTCGGGTTGTTATGCTAAAGTGCTGGCCTGGGTATTTTAACAGAAGGTTATTTGTTGATACAATTCGTCATGATTGCGCGTTGGTCATTTGTTTTGTAAACGGTGCAACTTTGGTTTTCTCTAATTTAAGTGGGTTACCTTGGTTTCGGTTCTTCTGCTATTTGGGTCATTAGCATTTCGCGTTGCGAAATGTGCTTCTTTCAGTCACGTGATCCACTAGTGATAATTGTACTTTACTTGAACAAATTTAACTTATGGTAAAATGTTTTGCAGGTATGCTACAGGCTGTTTTTAGCAGCTTAGTGTCTCGATTGAAGTATTTCGCCAATCAAAGGCATGTTTTTAGCGAAAAAAAATCAGCGTCCTTCATTGCAGTCCAGTTTGTACCCTTATTAAAAATCTACGGGCAATTATTATTATTATTATCATTATTATTATTATTATTATTATTATTATTATTATTATTATTATTATTATTATTATTATTATTATTATTATTATTATATTACCTTGTGGCTTCTTGGTTACTAGGTTGAGGTGAAAAGTTAAGAATATTAAAAATGATACTGTTTAAAGTTAACTGTAAACTGGTCCAAAAAAGTCGGTGCGGCTAAACGAATGCACCGCACTGTACAAATATATTATATACGATACGGAGATATTCTAGCAAGAGGACGTCACAGTCGACAAACTAGCTGAGTGATTCTTTGTGTATTCAATCTCACGAACAGCCCTGTAGTCAGGAATCTTCCTGGAGTCTTCTTTGTCTTCTATGGCATACTTCTGACATTCCTGGCTTCCGTGATTAGAAATTACCCGAGACAGGATAGTCAGTCCTGTTTACGGGAGATCGGGAATGTAGACCCAAATTTGAAAGAAATACAAAAGGAATGGAGTCTTAAAGAGCCAAATTATGCAATTAAAAATTACATCTTAAATTGTGTGGAACAAGCTCTTAGCATATTGGATATATATTTAAAAATCCATACTTTTACCATATACCAAAAAAAACAAAAAATCTTCAGAAATTTAAATCCACATTTGATCACGTTGGCGATGTTCTGTAGGACGGCTGCAAAATACAAAAGTTACGAACTCTTGCTTTGCTCGTATATTAACCTGTAAACGGCTAGTAATTATTCTGAATTATTTCAGTGCTCATAATACATTACCAAACTTCTAGTATGACAAAAGACCAAACAAGCTGAGAAATAAGGTCTCATTCTCAGTTGGTGAAGAACTTTTATAATATTCTAAAGTATATACTAAAGAGTTAAAATGCTGCTACAATTTGTGTCAAAATTCCCGTTAGTTTGGTTAGGAATATTTTCGGCAAGCCTATATCCAAGTGTCAAAGAGCCTCGTGAGGTGACCACTGTTCTATAAATTGGACTAGACGTTGAATCCCTGGAATATAGATGAAATGAATGGTGTCCTTATAATAAACCTTTCAAAAGAAATAATTAATGCTTATTAACGCATGACAAAAAAACGCCCTTAGTAATCAAACTTAAGGTAACACCATTTCATGACTCTCATCAGGTTCAATCAATTTCCCAAAAACCTACCATTCCGTCGTTGCGAGGTGCCGTGCCTCCCGTTCGTTACGCCACGCTGGAAAAAGACGCACATAATAATAATTCCCCGGCAACAGCTCCGATTACGGACAAATATTTTCATAACACAGAGCCTCACACCGTACACAGCAGAGGCCACCGGAGACCTGAGAGGATGCGTGTTTAGGTATCGCGTCGTGTTACACCCGCAACACGAGCCCAAAATCGTAGCCCCGGCACTCATCCCCACAACGCAACGGGCCCACGGAGGGAAGCGTTCATTCATGGCTTGTTAAACAAGCATCATCCCACCTTTCGGCGTGTTTTTGTGTGGCCGTTGTCATCCTGGGTGTGCACCAGGGTTTTGATGTTGTTGCGCTTTACGAAGATTACACCCTGAAGGCTCCCTGTCAAACGGGGTACGGACAAATGCCGCCGGGCAGATAACTCTACTCGGATTACGCACAGTGTGCTGTTTTTGCGTCGACTTACGGAAGGTAGGGGATGTGTGCGGTACAGCTACCAGGGATCAGATTTAATCAATCAAGATGGTACAATCCGCTTTTGGGAATTTTATATATACACTTAAAAAAGCCACGTTAAATGAATGGTGTGATGAGTGCGAACCTGAAGATGCCTTCGTCGATTTAAAAACATCAAAACCTAACACTGGTACGCCAAAACGTTCAGCAAACGATCAATTCTTGGTGCCCAATGCTGTAAGCTCACGCAGAACGCAACTCTCGCCTCACCATGACTTTTGATTGACAACTGCCAATGTCGTTACGTTCCGGACAATCGTTCCCAGACGCCCGGTGTGACTCTCTGTTTTGCCCCAAATTAACGCTTGATGTTGCAACAATCATCACCTTGAGAGGGGTTTTGTGTTGCAATGTGATTGCTAAAAAACGGGAAAGCAAAAAAAAAAAAAACACGCGATCCTTTCGCGTACGACTTGACATCCCGAGAGTGCCCGAGACGACATCGAGGAAAGGAAAAAAAAGGCCACAGAGGAACATCGAACTTTACGCGAAGGAAATGTTACAATAAAAGAATCAGTCGTGAGAGAATATCGGAGCATCCGTACCGGCAAGGACGAATTGTAGAGGAAGAAGAAGAAAAAAAAACGTAAACGAACGCGGCAGGGGCGCAACGGCATTTTAATCAGCATCGTCGAGGCGAGTGGTACAACAGAACCAGCGTGCAGCCGTTAATTCGGCGAATTAAAATCGGAGTCGTCTCGGAGTCGTTAATGTCGCACACTCGGTCGCACGGGTGCACGGCAGAAGGATTAAAGGGACCGAGGTGCACGCCAGGAGCGACTGTTGCGCCAACATGCACCACATTGTTTCGGGAGGCCGCGGGCCCACCAGCAGTGGCGAATTTACACGTCCCGGGGCCCTAAGCAGTAAAATAAACGGGGCCCCTGTGAAGCTACACATTTTTTAACAAAGTTTTATTTTCAATTCACACTTGTTTCTATAACAATCCAAATTCTCAATCAAAGCAACAAAGCCTGGCCGTTAATATCTCATTAAAAATCCTAATTTAATAGCTATTTATAATAACATGCTCAACCCGATATGCATTTATTAAAAAAAATTAACACTTCAATGTTTTTAATCCTTTCTTCAAATCCTCTTCCTTCAATGTAATTCAATTAATCATTTTCTTCTAGTTAAGAGACTCCATTTTATAGCGCTTGAGGCAAAAAATTTTGAATAAATTTACTATATATATAGTAAGTATTTTTTTAAATGTTCAATCAAAACCTGTACTTCTTATGCTATTTCTTATTCTAAAAATCTATCGCTAACATCTCTTTGTTAATAAGTATATTGGGTGCGGGCGGTCCGATGGCAGAGGAGATAAGCGGCGCCGGTCTCATAAGGCAGGACCGGGGTTCAAATCCCATCTGGACCGTTCCCCCGTAGTGAGGACTGACTATCCAACAACGTGGTATTAATAAGTCTAGTAAGCCAGAAATGGCAGGCATGACCGAGTAGGTCGTTAGGCCAAAGAAGAAGAAGAAGAAGAAGTGACAACTCTATCCTTAACAAAATTCTATATTCCTTTTCTGTTTATTCTCAATAATAGGGAATAGTATTATTCAAAGAATGAACCCAAGAGATAAGTCTTTACAATCAATCTAAAGTGAAAAAAACAAAACGCGATCACGGCAGCAATTCGTGTCATACTTCAGGAATAATTATGATTGCATAAAGGAAGATGCAAACTTATCGCCAGTCGTTGCTGCCATTCACTGTTCATAACTGCTATTTGCTGACCTACGAGACTTTTTATTTCCACGTATTTGGATAGTCAGTGCTCATAACGGAAGATCGATCCAGATTGGATTCGAACCCTGGTTTTGCCACCGCCCCTAGAGTGGTCACTATTTCAGTTATAGCCTCTTCCATGTGGTTATACTCCAATTTGATCGCATAAACCGCACAAGACGCAGACCTAGTAAAGTTGTAGGTCTTTCATGCTCGTTCGATTTCAATTTTTGTTGTAAAATATTCCTTGTTAGTAGAGGATTAAAAAAATGGAAATAATTTTCTAACAAAAAGGAATAATGGACGCCTACAACAGAATTTTCTGTAAAACTGCTCTTTTTTTTGTTATTGTATGACGGCCTGGCCGTATTAGACTTAGTTTACCACGTAGCAGGATAGTCAATCACTGCTACGGGGGAGCGGTCCAGATGGGATTTTGGTCCCGGTCTGTCGTGTAAGAGAGCAGCGCCGATAACACTACCCCACCGAGCCGTCCCAAAAAACTACACTTGCACAATGCTTGTTCGCGCCTAAAGAGTAGGCAATGCGCGAATCATAGGTGTAAAGAGTTCATGCGGAAGAGTGAAGTATACAGCAGAGAGGAATTTTAGTTTTAAGGTATCAATGTGCACTAGTGGTAATAAACCATCTCTCGCAATCCAAACCTCTACGAGTTAACAAGTATCAATCCACGCTGCTGAGAAAAAACTGCACATTTTTTGGTCCTTCGAACCGGATCCTAGTGCTTTCGATGTGCTCGGTGAGGACAACCATGGAACTAGCAGCTTGTTTCAACGCGCACCGTTAAACCCGCTGCTGCGGAGGATCCATTGGATCCAGGCACCGAATGCGCCTGTTTCAGCTATACTTCGCACCGTGCATCGGTGTGACAACAGCACTTCGGTGGAGTGTTCTTCTGCCTGAAATTAGTTCACGTGTGCGGCCGGGTAAACCTTTTTTGCGGCTGTTTGCCAGTTACAAAAAGGGTGGCTTGCTGAGGTATGTTTCGATTTTTGGTGAGGATCACGTGACACATATGTCTGGTAGCTAGACTTTTGCCATTGCTGCACTGCTTCACAGCTCATGTGGTTCCACTCCAAAACGATTGTCCAGACATCGGGTCAGTTGTGTGTTTTATTCGGTCCTACTTCCGGTGTCGAAAGAAGAAACACAAGCAGGCAGAATGTGCGTTAGCCAACAACATCTACACGTGTCCAGTTCGCTGCCCAAAAACCAGACATTTGGAAGATATGTCCGAGGCGCTTCCCGAAGAGCCGAGCACTTTTAATTATGCGCGTAGAAAAAGTGATCCCGGCAAGCTGCGGGTGTTCAAGACCGGGTACAAAATCAAGCTGCTACGCTCGGTGGCCTTACAGGGGTTTCAAGTTTCCGTCAGTCCCGGGCCACGTGCGGAACATCGGTGCTGCAACCGCTACAAACACTCAACCCCGTCGGCATCATGTAAAGCGTCGTAGTTTCTTAAATTCTGTAATTCTTTGCGCTTTCGTTGCTCTTGGTTACATAATACTAATGTCCAAGAATGTGGTCGTTCGTTATGAATAAAACAAAAAAGATATCCAAGAATTCCTTTACATGTACAGTCCCAGACAAAATAAATCATACGTTTGAATTCTCTTTTTATAATGTTAGATATTTTAATTAATATTATACTTATATTGATGTTTGGAGTCGTGGTCCTTTATATTTACCAAGCTCCTAACTTCAGAACAAGCAAACGATCTCCATACCATTTTGTGTCCTCCGCCAAGCTTCACCGTCTACTGAATGTATGGTTCGTAGCGTCACCGGGTCTGCGCTATACTCTGGATCGACGTTTCTGTCCAAACAACGCACACTTGCTTTTATCACTCTATAAAATTGTTTTCAGAAAAGTCATATAGACATCCCAGTGTCCTTTTAGGCTAACTCCAATCTGTTCTGCTTTGTATCACTTGCTGATGTGTGCGCGTCGATGTCAAACTACCCTTTCAACCATGCTCGTTGAGCCGCCGGCGTATAGAACGGCGATCGACGTTCATATTGATCGATTCCATAATTTCCAATGGTAGAAACTTCGAGTTTTGCTTAGTCATTCCAATAATAAACACGTCATCACGAGGGCTCGTCACATGAGGTCGTGCCTGCCCAGATAAATTGCGCATAATACCATATGTTTCATATTTTTTCCCATATTTACCTACCAGCTTCAATCGAAATAAAAAGTACAATATCTTTTCATCATTTTTCAGGAAAGCGATTCTTTTTTTACGATCGCAAATCACCAGATTTCTCACAACGCCCGAAAATGTCTTGTCTAACATCTAAAATCTTAAACGTAACAATACTATGGCTCGCGGAGTATTCCAACTACGTGGTAGCAATGAGTCTAGTAAGTCAGAAATGGCAGGCATGACCAGGTAGGTCGTTAGGCCAAAGAAGACTATGGCTCGAAAGCTGTCAAGAACTGTCAAGATATGGTAGTGTCTAGTGTCTAGTGTTCCCAGATTGTCAAAAGGACGTCTCATTGGAACGGCAAAAAAAAATTACATATGTAATGCATAGTTTATTTCGTCTAGTGTAAAATATCAACTACTAGACATAATTATTTCTTCAACAAATATCTTAATATTCAACCGAGCACACCCGGGTAAGGTGCCCTTTCACGGTTCGTAGAAGGAACTGTCTTCGAACCAATGTGAATTGGATACTGCATTATGTTTAGATTTAAGATAATAGTTGTAAGTAATACGGCCTGGTCGTCCTTTATGAACAAACAAAACATCTTGATATTGATATCGTTTCCGTTTCAATTATTGAAATCATTATTAAAAGTAGCATAACCTTCGCACGAATATGAAAAAAAAAAATACTAAAAAGCATTTTTTGTGTTCGCGTATGATATATTTTGTCCAGTACTGTATATAGTATTCCCCTTCTATTGAAGTATCGTTGATAGAAGTGATACAAATTCTAGCTAGAACTTCTTCGTGCGACGCAATCTTTCTCAGGCGAAAGGAAACACAGCAGTCGGATAGATTATGTATATTCACCCTAGTTACACTATGGACTGAACCAGCAACTAAGGTTAGAAGATGCCGTGTACATCAGGACAATCGTTAACCGAATCACGCTGGTGGATAGATATGGATGCACAGCACAACGCTGTAGGAGAATTTCCATCACCAGTCGCAGCGAGGGGAATGCCGCACCGATGCGAACCACGAGAAAAGCCTCCAATGGGTGGGTAAATTGGCATCAACTTAGAACGGGGGCTGCCACACCATAGTGCTGTACATAATTGGTGATAGGCAACCGCAAATTAAACTCTTTCTCGGTTAGCCCACCGTGGGTTTGGGCACAAGGGGGTTTTTTTTCTCGTGCTTGAGTGTTGTTTGTGTCTGCTTTTGTCTGTCAGTTGTCGGTTGATTTGTTTGTTGATAGTGGGCTATCAGTGTGGAGCAATTTGGAAAAATTGCTGCCCAGAATGTGGTGGCGGTTCCTGGTGTAATAGCGTGTCGTAGCGTGGGTAGCGCTCATAGTTTGTTTATGGTACCGAAACCTTACCCGAATGGTTTTTTGGTTTTGTGCAAAACTTCCATCGTTTGCCCCGGGAAACCTCTGCCCAGGTGCTGGAGGCTTGTACCATCGAGCAAGGAGACACCGTAACTCATCGGATAATTACAAAAAATATACTGATATAAAACACACCTACGAACACACTTTGCGACCATCTAAATTAACATCTGGTGGTCGGTAGATCTGTGTGCTGTTATGTGTCAGCGACCACACATTGATTAATTTATATACTTTTTATTCCGGGGGGTTGTGGGACCGTCGATTGGGCCAATCTCGACTGTCCATGGGGAAGTGGTGGAAAACCGGCGGGGACCACAAAACTCACCGATAAGCTAATCACAATCGTGCACAAACCCTTTCCGACCGCGGCCTGAGGTTCACTGATTTTTGTACCGTTTTACCATAACTGGCGGGGAAGTGCTGGAATGATTCGTGGAGTTTGCTTCTTGGAGCGCGGTCCCAAAACATTACCACGACCCGCAAACCCATCCACCATAAAAACCCCTAAAACCCCGATACAAATATACCAGATCAAGAGGACTATCTGGGTGTGGGGTGTGGCTGGCCACAAACCGTTACCCAGTATGCTTGGTACCAACGGACGGACGGAGGTAGGATACTTGGACGTCCTTGGCCAAATGGTTCTGGACCACCCGACCGCCCAACGATTGCAAACTGTGAAGCGGTTGGTAGCAGTGGTAGAGGTACGGCACGTTGTATCCGGTTTGAGGTTAGCAAATCGCCCGAGTTCATCATACATGGCAGTACTGTATGGCAATAAGAAGTTTGCTGAGCTTTATGCGGTTGAACTATAGGACTCTACCAAAGTTCCCAAACAATGCTGGAGTAATAGTCTCAGTTGTGTCATATCGAATAGATTCTTAACAGGGCAAAGTGTAAGAGATTCTCAGACTTTATGAACCTTCAGTAAGCTAGTAGACATCATTTGGACGTCGATACCTAGAGTCATCAAGCTCCAAGAAAATGTTGGAATGATAGCCTCAGATGTGTCATATCGAATAGATTCTTAATAGGGCAAAGTGTAAGGGATTTTAGGGCTTAATGAACTTCCAGTGGATTGTAGACATCATTTGGACGTCGATATCTAGAGTCATCAAGTTCCAAATGTTGGAGCGATAGTCTTAGTTGTGTCATATCTTATAATTTGTTAATAAGCAAAGTGTAAGAGATTCTCAGACCGTATGAACCTTCAGTAAGCTAGTAGACATCATTTGGACGTCGATATCTAGAGTCATAAATGTCACCAGAGAAACTGATATGTATATAAAAGCCTTTGTTTGGGGCCGGGATTACTGTTCCAATGAAACACGCAGCCTGAAGTATATTTCAGCGTGAAAACACGGCCACGAGCGTGTGCGAACAATGTGTGGATATGTCAGCGAATCAATACACCGGGTAGCTGTCAAAGGTCAATGGAGCACTCACCAGCCCTGTTCGCAAAAGAAGTCATCCAGTTGCTAACGGTTGCGCTTGGCGGGCGGGGGAAATTGGCTGCAAGTGTGGGGCATTGTTTTCGCTTTTCCAATCCGTTCAACCCGGCGGTGTAAACAGTAACTTCCCCCCCCCCCCGCTCCCCTCACCGCAGTAACCCATCAAAACCTCGCGCTAAAGATTATGCAATGTGCGCGTGTGTGCTGGAAATGAATGGTCGGTAGGTAGGTAGGAGGGAGGATATGTGCTTGACACAGAAGAAAAGCAGGGGAACGGGAAACAGTTTTCTGCGGAACGGAACAACGGTAGGTACATTTTGCACACAAAAACCACTTCTCGCTGGCTCACCACTCGGTGGTTGGTGATGAAGGGTAGAAGATGGGAGATGGGAGATTCCGGGTATGCAACTAAGGGCTTCCGTAGCTCCATCCCCTCTG
>KB663710.1:183734-240022 GCA_000349025.1 Anopheles minimus
TTTACCGAACGAATCACACATCAACCCCCCCCCCCCCCCCCAACCCCGAATGCGGATGTTGGCTGTTTTGTGGGTTGGTCGGTCCGTGGCCAGTATATTGCCGTTGTGTGTTGGTTACTGTGTGGCCTTGCTGGTGAGCTGCTCAAGGACTGCGTGTTTCCTTCTGGTGCACACAGCAACGGATCCCAGGATTTGCCAGCATGGAATGCACACCACCACACTATTAACAGCGGGGCCGGTAGAAAATATCCTTCTTTTCACCGTGCCACCGAATACGTGATATTGACTATCCTTCTTTACGAACAAGATGGTACACATTCGGGTATTTTTTGTTTGTTTGTTTGAAGTTTTACTTAGTTTCTTCCATTCGAAGCGCTTCCCGCGTTACTCGAAAGAGGGCGTTGGTATTTTGATAGGTTAAGTAATTTATTTTACGAGCAAAATAATAAAAGTGAATAATGGGTTCAAGATTCCTGCGCAAAAAGGATCGGCTTACACACTTGTAACACACGACGAAAAAAAAAATGAACGAAAGGATTTCTGGTAGTTGCGCAAACATTTGCGAGGTTTCGTTTACGTGAGAAAATGTTCCGGTCCGTTAGGATGAATCTTTTATAGCAACCTCCAACCATTTCCATTCTCTCCCATGTGTGTGCGTGCGCGCGAGAGAGATGGAGAGATAATGTATGTATGTTTATGTGTATCCTTTTCGTCCCTGTCAGGCCAACAAGTGTAACGCAACCGAGGGCAAGCATTTCGGGGTTTCGTTTGCGTTTCAGCTTTCCAGGGCTACCCTTCACCCCACCCCGGTACCGATTGGTTTTGTGTGGAAGGACCCTTTAGTAAGCAGAGCGAGAAAGCAGCAGGGTCCTGGGTATGGAAAAAACAAGTACACCCTATAGCACTCGGGGGTTTCCACCCCATCTTTTTGGGGGTTGTAAGTGGTACATAATTGCGCCACGAACAAACAGCAGCAGCAGCAAAGACGAAGGACTCCTTCTGCTCCCCTTATTGTACTGGTTCCATGCCTCCGTCACTCCAGCAAAACCCCTCGCATTAAACTACTCCACGGTAGGAAGCCACAGCCTACCACAATCGGCCGCACACAAGTGGTTGGTACGTCGGTTGATTCATTGGGTTGGTTTCGGTTGCAAATAGTAGACCAATGCCACGACTACCACACATACTACCACTCACACTCACACACACACACACATACACGAACGCACACACGAGGACGACGAAGACGAGGTGAGGCGGTTTCGATCTTTTCTCGATTTCGATAGGGTACGGTAGAGTTTGTTTTTTCTCCCTCCCCGTTCACAGACAAAATAACAAACGCTGAGACCAGCAAAACCCATTCGAATGTGTCAAACATGTGCTCAATTGTATGCTTCGTTGTCGTTGTGAATTGATTTATTCTTTTCGAGAGATTGACAAAATGATGTCCTTTTACAAATGAGAGCGGGACTTTTTTATTCGCTCCGTAAGGGAAATTTGGGTGGAAATAAAATCTCGAAAGGGATGCTACCAAGCGACGAACCGTCCAAAACTCCACACAGTTTTCTTCGACCAAAGGGGGAAAAAGCGGAATCTTTGAAGTAGCTGCGAAGTTGTTATAAATAATCAGACCAAACTCCATTTCAGCGACCGAAATCCCCCCGGCCCCCTCCCCTCTCATTCCAAACCCCTTTTTATGGGGTTCTATTCCACGGATGCGGGAACCTCATTAACGAAAAAGCTTCCGAAATTATGCAAATTGGATCTCGATTTGCCGGGAGGAAGGGCGGGCAGACGTTAAAAGAGTAATGCACTCGTTCCATGTTTCGAACGGCCCCCTATTTAAATGAATCCTTTTGTTATGTACGCAGGGGCCGTTGGAGAGGGGGTTAATTTTTTTTCGTTGTTTTCTTTAAAAAAATCACAAAAATCGTCTATTCTCTGCTAAACTCTTCTGGAGGGAGAGTTGTTGTTGTTCTTGTCGCTTCTAATCCTTCCAAGGTGATTATTATGTATGCGCATCCTTTCGGGTTGTCGGTGGGGCTTGCTGAATACCGAAAAGGCAACACATCTCGCTCACTCAGCTGGAGAGACCTTTCTATCGTACGGAATAAAAAATGGTACCCCAAACACGACGCGCGTAAGGGATGGAATGTACCAGCGTGCACGATCTCACCGAACGTCCCGAATGGCCCCGACCGGTCCGCATTCATCCCCCGTTATCACTAGGGATGGCATGGTAGGGGGGAAGGATGCGGCAGGATGGAACAGGAAAAGGGACGATGTTTGGCGGGATCGGAAAACCGGTACGATTGTGGTACGCCGGCTTTCGGCGGCTAAAAAACAGGCCAAAAAACGGCACCACAATGCCGCCAAACCGCCATATTGCCCTGAAACCTACCGCGGACGCAGTGTGCGTGTGTGTGTGACTGTGCACTGTTCCGGTATCCTTCGGTCCATTTGTACATGCTCTGTAGGGAAACCTCCGCCCATCCATCCGCTTCCCATTTTACGAGAGAGGTTTTTTTTTGTTGGTTTCGATAGGGCAACGGAGGTGAGCAGGAGGAGAGAAGCAAGAAAAACATCCTCAGCAGCCTCAACATTCACATCAAAAGCGCGCCCGGCGAATAATCTCTTTAATCCATCTCTGCGGAACGTATTCGGGCTCTGCTGCTGTGCTGTTTCGTGGGGAGTTGTGTGCAAAAGCTAGAGAAAGAGAGCACAGCGAGAGAAACAGTGGCAGCTAATGTGTAAAAAGGGTAGTAGAATCAGTGTAGCGAAACTGTTTGCGAAAGTGAAACCAACCGACAATATTGAAGTTGTATGATAAACCTGCTA
Organism: Anopheles minimus; assembly: GCA_000349025.1. Taxonomy (NCBI): domain Eukaryota; kingdom Metazoa; phylum Arthropoda; class Insecta; order Diptera; family Culicidae; genus Anopheles; species Anopheles minimus. The sequence goes on from KB663710.1 coordinate 186,573, forward strand.
GAAAGTTTTAAACGTTTTATATCGTTTTAAAAATTCATATTTCTTTATATTGTTTTTGCTCATGATAAAATTATTGTACTTTTATGTTTTGCAAACACAAAATTAGTAACAATTTCAAATTTAGCTTTGTTTTTCGATTATTTTCCAACCAACAACAGGCTCCTTTAATCTTTTTCGAGCAGTTGAACGTAACGCACAGAGGGCGTGGCATCGAAATTCGTGCTCTCGTTCCGTCAACGAAGCGGAATATGGGAGCGAAGCAGTGTAAGCTCCGCCCCTTTCACTCGGACGCACGCACCGGCTTTTGTCTAGCCGCGCACACGCGTGTTGGAAAAGGATGCGTGCAACGGGCTGGCCGAACCGAACCGGGTTCGAGCAGCGCCGTTTCGGAATTCTCCATTTTCGATTCCTTCATCTTGGCGTGCGTTACGTACGGGGTGTCATTCCATTACGACCAGCCAGCGGAGAACGTACACGATTTCGTTGCGTTACGGTGCGCTCCCGGGGTACCGTGCGAGACCAAAGTTTTTATCCCAACGCCAAACATTACGTAGATCGTGGTGGTTAATTTGCCGACGCGAGAAAAAAAAAAGCGAACAACAACACGGCGCTGTTTGAACAGAAAGTGTAGTGATTGTTTCGGGATTGAGTGTTTTTTTTTGTTGGTTCGTTTTCGCGCTGACAGTCGAGTGACAGTTACGCGTCCGTTCGTTTGTCACCGTTTCTTTGTTTACCGCGGTTTGCTTTGTTTGTTTGTTTGTTTGTTTGTTTGTGTCGTCTTGTCGTTGTGGTGGCGTGATTTGCTACTCTGCATCACGCAACCGATGTGGTAGCGAGGATAACAGCGGAACGCTCTGTACACGAGAGGCGACCGATCTATAACCACCGTTCAAATTACGCGTACGCGCGCGTATCGTTGTGCTTCCGCATCCAGTGGTTAGCGCGCCCGAAGAAACCGAAGCTCGATTTACCACAAGCAACAATTTCGCTTTTCTACAATCAAACCTTCACCCGGACCAGAGGACCCAGAACCGGCTGATCAGTGCGATATACAAACGAGTGCAGCAATTGTGTATGTGTGGTGTTCGTTTCGATTGTTGTGTGTGCACACACGTCTAAGGCAGTGTGACGGGACGGTAAGGACCGGTACAGCTCTATCAAAAAATCGTCCAACACTCAATTAGCGTAGGAGGTAGGAAGGGACGTTCGGTGTGCGGGTGTTCACAGCTTGTTGGCGACGTCTTGCATCACCATGATGAACGATCCGGCCGCCCTTGGGATGATCCCTTTCGATACGATCGGGCTGTACGAGCAGCCGAAGCCGCGGTTTATCTTTAAAATGCCGCGCGTCGTGCCGGACCAAAAATCCAAGTTCGAAAGTGACGACCTGTTCAAGAAGCTAAGCCGCGACAGTGAGGTAAGTTTAATAATTGTATTACTCCCCTTATCAAAAGAACTTTTCTTCTCAATCGTAAGCATTTAACGTACCAAAGACAAATGTACGCGCAAAACAAGCAACAAAAGCTAAATTTGTAAAAATAATTGTAAAAAATGAGGATAAAAATGTCCTCTCTGGTTTTTATGAACACATTTTCCCTGAATTTGGCTTATATTGCTGAAAAATTAAAACACGAGTGAATTCAATTAATGTTAATAGTTATACATTAGCGTATAAAAAAAAGTTTTATAAAAACGAGTACATCTGTCTTGAAGTTGGTCTTAATGAAATTTTCAACTTGAGTGTAAGCCAAATATCCATACTTGAAATTTGAATGAAAACCGCTATATTTTTCAATTAAATTTTGCTATAAAGTTTGAAGTTAGGCATAAAGTAAGCATGCTTGAATAAACAATAAATTGCAGTAAAACTTGATTAATAAATAGTTGGATGAATAACTATTAAAATTTCAAATCGTAAATAACGTGAAAATTGTATATTTCGGTTGTAGAATTTTAGAGCAAAAACAAGCAACCATTAGCTTTTAATGAAAAATCAATTTTGTGTACCTGAAACTAAAGTAACTCACTTTCAATATTGATTATACGGACGAGGTCAATTTTATTAAACTGAAAACTAAGGGTAAATAAAAATAAATTACTTCTAAACAATAAAAAAATAGGTACAAATTACAATAGCACCAAAATCCACCATAAAATAATGTTAACGGATCGTCAGATACTTGCAGGAAAAACCATTAAAATTTAAACCATAAATAAAAACAAATATCACTTTTAATTTTGCTGGTTGTAATGAAAACAATAATTTGCGTAAATTAAATTAATGTAAATAGTTCCCAATACTGAACAATCGGATGCTGTTAGTTTGTATAAAGCCAAAGGTTTAAAAAACGAGTAAATTGACAAAATTAAAAAAAAAATTACGTAAGCAGCCAAATTCGGCTTAAAGTAGGTTTGTTTTAATAAAAAAAAATTTTAGCTGACTTTATTATAGCACATACATATTTACGCTAAGATTTGGATAAAAACCAATTTGCCTTGAATTTAAAACTTGTTATTTCTTAAATTCAAGCAGAAAAATCCAATCTACTCTCAAACTACCTTGTTTTCATGAAAATTCTCTCGTGAAGTGACACCAGTGCAGCAAAATAATGTAAAACAACTTTAAATTTGTATTTTTCAATGAAAAAAAAAATGCCTTAAAGCTATCTTGTTACGAGTTGAGGAAGAATACTTTATATGAACTTGAAGTAAGCTTGTACTTTTATCAACTCAGACTTAAGCAAAATTAATTAGTGTACAACAAGTTGAAGTGTGCATTTCGTTCATAAAATGCAATTGAATAGTAACTTTTAAAATAATGACAAAATGAGCATTTAAGTGAGCTTGGTTTTTTTCTCATAAAACTGAGATACAATTATGCACCTTCCGTCGTAAGCTAATACTAAAGAACAATTCCGGAGCACAGCTCATAGCCTTTTCCATCTTATTTATTTACACTATCCGCTTTTGTTTTGGCAAACAAGTTCCCATCTCACGGTCACAATACTTTTAATCGCTTTGTTGGCGCCTCCTAGTTTTGTCTCCCGAAAAAAGGCACCGGCAGCGATGCATTCATCCGGGCGCCACCAGACCAGTTGTTGCATTTCCCTTTTACATGTTGTGTGCACTTGTGTTTACATAAATCCATGCACCGGATGCACCTTCGCAGTGTACCGTAGCGACAAGAGCGATCGGGGGAGGGGGCGTAGAAGGGGGGGGGGGGGTTGATGTGTGATTCGTTCGGTAAACAATCATTAAAAATATAGTACAGAAATTGCCGACTGTGGAAAACATACTGGACATATAAGATCTGCTCGTGCGTTTATTAACCCTTTTTATCGGCTTGGTTTTATCGTTAGTTGTTTGTTTCACGTGCGGAAGAAGAAGTTTTGTAATTGGGATGGTTTTTTTCCTTTCTAATGTTGTTGACACACACCGTATTCCTTTGATGTGTTTGATCAAGATGCAGATAAAAGAAATGAACCGAAAGGTTCATTTTTATATAAACCTAAAATAAATACAAATATTATTTTATACCTAATTAAATTTGACACAGTACTATTCAAGGTTATGCAGGCAAACGCTACAGGTCTACAGGTCTTTCAGAAATGGCTTGAATTTGTGACAAAACTGCACCTAACGCAAAATAAGTAGCGTCTGTAGTCACTATGAAAGGTAATTCAAAGTTTGGGTAAGCAAGAACTTGATCCGAAGCTATTATTTGGTTAAGTTGTTCAAAGGCCTTCTCGTAATCTTCATCTACAGGCAATGGCTTGGATCCTTGCTTTAAATATTTTGAAAAGTGGCCTTGTTATTTTTGCATAATCTTTAACAAATCTGCGATAATAACCAGTAAGCCCTAGAAATTGTTTAATTTCTTTCTGGTTGGTAGGCAGTTGCCAATCAAGGATCTTTTGGATTTTTTCAGGATTGGCTTTAATCCCGTCCTGAGTGATTAAATGGCCTAGGAATTCAGTTTCTCTCTTGAGAAATTCACATTTTTGTCTACTTGGATTTTTAAGTTGAAAGAAGCCAATCTCTTCAAAACTTGATTCAAATTGTCTAAATGCGTGTCTAAGCTAGGACTAGATTCAGAATGGGGAAACCAGATTTCAGATCTAGTGTCGTGAAATACGCCGATTTTCCCAAACTGTCTAATATTTCCGCTATCTGAGGAATAGGATAGTTATCATTAATAATCTTTTCGTTCAGTTTGCGAAAGCAATTGCGACTCGAACAACTTACATTGGCAGCATCGGATTCGACATCTTTTTTGAAATGATTGGGAAAGCGATATGTTTTTGTGTACGTAGGCTCTTCGTCCTTAGTTAATATTCTGTGTTTTATTATGGTAGTTGAAGAAAGTTTTTTATTGCATTTAAGGAGAACTTGCTGATTTTCTACTATGACATCCAGAAGTTTATCTTTCTCGAACGGTGTCAAATGTTGTGAGCGTATAATCATGTCTGTTGATTTTTTATCGAGTTTATCATCATTACTCAGTGGAATAGGACTAATTGTTTCGAAAGTATTAACTCTCAAATGAAAAGCCTGTAATAGAGAATAGGAGGTATTCGAGATTGGCTTAAAATATTGAATTTGGACTTTTTTGGGTTTATTTGACTTATAAAGCCCAACAAAAAAAAAAAAAAAAACGGGTTTGAAAACCCCCATAATGCCAATCGGAACTATTGCAATTGTAAGCCGGAAACTGCTCCCATAAAAATAGCGCATGCCTGGTACCTTTCTTCGTGGTTCGTCCGGCGTGTGACGTAATTTAGCAAATGGCTTCCTTTATAGCCGTTCCTATCACGGGATGCTGCCCTTTCGCACGCTGATGCGCAGTTAAAGCGATAGCACGGGATGGGGACTCACTCTCAGGCTGTTTATACATGTAATTTCACTGCAGATTGAAGTGTGACTTGAACGATTGGTACCGCCGGGAAGCTCACCAGGGTTAACATTTTTTTAATTATTAATTTTTTGAAATCCATTGAATAAAAACGAAAGTACAGATAGGAACATAATCCTTATTCTAATTTTAATTTAATTAATCATATTCACTCTCACAGGTTCGATATACGGGCTTTCGCGATCGTCCGATTGAGGAGCGGCGGGGCCGTTTCCGGGCAGGTTGCTGCGAGGGCCACACGGAAGTGTCGTTCGCCGCCACCGGCATTAACCTCCAGCTCGTCTTCAACCCGAACCATGGCCTCTACCACCACCCGCACCATCACCACCATCACCATCCCGCTCATCTCGGACTGGAGAAGGAGTGTGACTTCGATAAGGAGCACGGCAAGGTTTGTATTACGCCCGTAATAACTCGGCAAACCAACAAAGGGGCAAAAGGTCCCTCGACTGGTTAAACGCTGGATCGGCAGCAAACGGTTGTGAAAGTGCAACCGTACATTATAAATCAATCAGCGCAGGCGAAGCAACAGGACAAACAATTTAAAGGAAGCACCCAAACAAAACGAAGCCACCAAAAACCAACGAAAATGCATCCAACGCTGTGTATGAATGTGTGTTTTTCCTTCTTTCTTTTGCCCTTTCTTTTGGCTCTTTGGGCAGTTTTTTGTTTGGTTGCCACTCGATGCACGGAGAAGCTGTGTGCCCAGCGAGAGGTCCCGAGGATCGATTAGGTTGAAATAATTGAAAAGTAAATTTTTCATAAGCAGCAGATCGAATGCAATTCGTACCGCCGGCCTCGAGGGAGGAGAAGGGCAATGTGCGTCTCTCCCGGTGTGTATGTGTGTGTGTGTATGTGCTCTTTTTTTATTCTTCATCCAAAAACAGCCGGTTTGCAATGGACCGGAGCTTGGAAAAACGGTCAAATTTGACAACACATAAACAAGCAGAACGAACCGAAGGATAATTGAGCTCTGTTCGCCATCGATCACGGGATGGATTTTCGGGGGCTCGTTTTTTTTGCTTGTTTTCGGTTACCTTTTACGTGAAGTGTGCATGGTTGTGCACTTTTTACGGCATCGGCGTTGCATCATGCGATACTAATAAGGAGATTTGTCCAACTTCGCCCTTCGGCACGGTGGTTGATTAGTTTGATGTTTTGGTACCTTCCCCGTACCATTTCGGTAACATTACATGGAGTGGCTTATTGTACTATACGTCCATCAGCAACACAAAAAAAGATATATTACAAGGATTTAGATCCTGTTCAAGATAAAGTGAACACTTTGGAGGTAGATGTGTAATCTTGTCACTTTGTCCATCGAAAGGAATCGAAGGAATCGAGAACTTCCAAAAACTCTCTTAGTGTACCCATTTCGCATAGAATTCCTATCTGACTTGTATCTCATATGAGAACGCTTGGTTCACAACTTATTAAGCTTTGTACAAGATCTTTGGAAGAATTAGAATAAAATACACTTCGAAACCCTCCGAGCCTTAGCCGAGGAAGCTAGACACGGCAGTCCAAGACCTTTCGAGGTTTTAGCGCCGTAGAAGAAGAATATCTGGCCCCATATGTGAGGAAGGACAATGGTGGAATAGCTATAATGATTTCAGTTTCAATGTCGTGAATCGAATTAGACTCGCCAGGCTACGGTAGGCTGGTCATGTGATGCGAAAGGCACCGGACAGCCGGTAAAATTCTTAAGGGCCGTCCAAACAGACTGAGGTGTAGCGAAGGCGTTGATCGACGGTCAAAGGCTTTCATGAGCTATCTATATGACTTCTGCAGGAGACGAAGACAATAAAATGGTTGTTACATATTCCACTTCAACTTGGAAATAATCTGTTATTTCTAGATAACTTGTTCTCTTAAACTCGAGTCGCCCGTCAGCTCAAGACACGGATGCCTCGATGTGGTATCTTCTTTTTTTCGGTCTTAGCATTCGCCGGCAATGAGAAGGTGGGATGGTCATGTCATGCGAATGACATCGGGCGACCGAGCACGCCATTAATGTCGGAATGTTGAATTGGGCGCTCAACCGCGAACAATTGAAAGAACTTCTGCAGGAGGTGAAGACATGGAAGAGGCTGTAGCGCCCGGATAAGTCGTTAAAATTACATATTCCACTTCAACTTGAAAGGACCTAGCAATGACTTTAAGTTACTCTCTTAAACTCGAAGTCTCTCGTCATAGGGTTGTAGATCTCACAGCTCAAGACACGGATGCCTCGATTAGAAATGGCGAGTGGTATCTACTCTTTCCTCGGCCCAGTTATCCGCCGGAAATGGGAAGATGTAGCAGCAACTGCGGGGTTCCGGGTGGGACAACGCGACGACACGACCACACCGACACGGCACACCCGGATAATGGCCGGAGATAATGCTGCAAACGTTGGAAGTGTATTCGAGGCAGCAAACACACGAACACCCACAATCGCTGGTCCTGCGCAGACCTGTTCCACGTTTCGGAGCAGCTGCAGCAGTGGAGAAGAATTTTTGGCAGGGAGGAGACGAATTCGATGGGATGGGGGTTACGGTGGGTGAGATTGGTAAAGATTGATGGTTTGCCTTGGATGGTGGCGTCTCACCGACAAGGACACTCCCCCTCGGATGAATGGACTCCCACGGTGTGTGAGCTAAACCTACATCTAGCTGTATATTTTATGTTTTTGGGAGACTTTGTTCTTGTATTTACAGTTCGTATACTCTATTCCAAACACCAATTGCCTTTTCTTTGCCGTAATTCAAGCTGTTTTTTAGCTTATGTTCAGTTTCTTACAATTCATTATTTACATTTGAATTTAATTTCGATCAACAAAATATGTTGCCATCATTCTTGTTATAGTTTTTTTTCCCTTAAACTCATTTTCATGGTTAGTTCTGTCCCTCAACTAGCATATAGATCATGTTTCCATTTTTAAGTACATTATAGTGTTATTTAAGTTATTGTTGAACACAGATTTTGTTCACAATTGAAATTATTTTTGGGAAGTAGAAGCGCAAAAAGCACTAAAATCATTTAAATTTCTTTTACATTCATATAATAGCGAGGACATTTGGTATAAGTTATTTTTTATTATTCTGCCTTATCTAGCGTTTGATATGTAAAAAAAAACGATCTCAAAAAACATATATCAATCCCTTTTTAATTGCTTTATTTTATTGTAACTATTAGTACATCAGAATCTCCGTGAAAAACAACATTTTCTTCATCTCAAATTTACATTATTATACAGTCTAGAGTGACTGGAGTATAGGAATTTGATGTGTTTTTGATCATTTTATAAAACAATGCACTGTATTTGATCTTTGTTTTATTTCAAAATGAGAATGTATCTTTGAATAACATTCCAAATGCCAACTTTGGGATATGGGAATTCAGACGTTGTGTTGTCGTTGGAAAGATATCTTGATAGTACATCAATCATGAATGGTTTTCACGATCATGATAACTTCGGAAAATTGTGGAAACAGTTGCGTAGAATGCATTCTGCTCGCCATATCTTTCAGGACTTCGGTTTTCGTGTATCCTCACGTCCTCACATGACGCATAGCTGTCGAAAGCTTTCGTAACACATTTTAAGCACATTGTTACGATACATTTATCACGAATGGCAGTAACTCCAGGCATTTCTAGGTAGCGTCTGGGGATCACCTTACGCCGCCGCCCAGTTGGTTTGGTTGGCAGTTGATGAAATGCAGCACGACCGGGACACGGCTGAGTGCCGACGGATACCTCGCCCTCCCCCCCCACTCGAACTTCCCCCAAGCGAGGTATGTTATTATGCCCCCCCCCCTCCCTTTGTCTCCTCCGATCGCGCCAATTGCCCAATTGACAGTCGATGCATTTTCACGCGCTAACGCCTCCGTACGGTTTCCTGTGTCCCATTCGGTGCCGATTGTGGCACCATTGTCACGGATAGCCGGAACCGGAAACGTTCAGGTGCTTGACATGCACCTACCGAAGAAGGGTGTAACAGTGCATGAACCGAACACGGTGAATGACGTAAAATTGGCGAAATGTAACAAACGCGCCAGCACGTTTGTTGATGTCAACAAGAGCAGTAGAAGGAAATAAATAGCTGCTTGTAACGTGCCCGAATCCCCTCTTCAAAAATATGCACCTAGAAAAACGGTACAAGAGTGTTTAAAATGGAAACACCGTACGGCCCACGCAAACGTAACCCCATGCGAATGGATGGGATGGCAGCGGGTTTAACCGACCTGTCAAACCGCTTTGGCTTGGGTTTTGAAAACTTTTTTTTTCGGAGAAAGGACACGAAGCCACCATGACCGGTTAGGACAAACGGTTAGGCCTATTAGGAGCATATCAAAGTATTAGTATTAGTCGAAAAAAAAGAGGATCGGACACAGTGGGCAACACCATCTGGAAGCCGGAACTGGACGAATTTGACGTTGGTAAACATTTTCGCACTTCCGTCTGGAGCTGGTGCGTGCCGCCCATCTACCAGCTGGTACTGGAAGCGATTTGCGCCACTTGTGCAGCTTCAGGGCACAGTATCTACCCGAAATCGAGACAACGATGATCGTAATTGAGGTGCACACACCAACAGAAGAACTGATCAGCTTTGTCTTGCGAACGTAACCGGCTGTGCGATCGCACGAGGATACGCCCGAACGCACCAGTCAGACAGCTGACGTGTTTTGCGATTGTTCTGTATGTCACTTCGGTTCCGGTGTTGCAAAAACCGACCTCCTACCGAGGGGGGAGGAGGCCTTAACGATCGCTACAAGTGTGCGCTCGCGTGCCACTAATTGGTTCGTCGCAAGCCCGCTTGTGTCTTAAGATGTACCGGTGGGTCGCACGGCGGAACCACCCGGCACACTGAGAGGATTTTGTCTGCCCTGCCGAACGACGCGTGGTACAATGCGGACACCCCGTAACCTTTACACATGTTCGGCCATTTTTCCGCTCCTACGCTTTCCGGCGGCTAATTATTGTGTTTTACGAGGCTTAACCGTTTGGCTGTACGAGCGCTCGAAAAACCGGTCGCCGCCTTAATCCTCGTCACTTAAGGTTAAGAGCTCGGTTTCCGGATGAAGATCCGCGTCAGAAGGTCCAGAGCCAAGGTATCCGATTACCATGTGCGGCAGCAGCTGACAGCGAGAGTGGAGCGTGCGTTTTGCTGCTCGCTGCGTATTTTAGCATTCATTGTGCGTATGCAATTTCAATCACTAACCCATTCATGCAAGAAGTGGGGCTATTTCATACAAAAAATCCCCTTCGGATGACTCGTGACCACGACAACCGATCGGATGACTGGCACTCACTCACTCAACGCACTCAAGTGCCGGGGCCACCGACGAAGCAATGCACAGTGGTCCAAATTAGGAGAATAGGAGGATATTTTAAACATCTGTAATTGTTTTCATATATTTAAACATCTCAATGCTGTTATGGATGTTATAATATTCTACAATATAATCATCTGTGATCATCTACTTCTTGGACGTCTATAATTTAATGCTTCTACTTCTAGATTAATTCCTTAAAGTAAACCGTTGGGTTATTGTAGATTAAATCAATATCATTACTGTACGAAGAATTTGTATAAAAAAGAATGCTGTTTGATTTTTTATATTTTTAACATAAATATAAGTGAACACAGAAAAAAAAACATTCTTTGAAGTTCGCACCAAGGTATTGTTCATCAATAAGCTCATCGATCGGATAACTATGGTGTAATTATGATGATAACTCTGCAATATGGCATATTCAAAACAAGTAGTAAAACTGTTTTCATCAGTGAATAAGATTATGTCTGATTTAACAAATACGACGGTATAGAAAAAATCCCTCATTTTTACCATCGATGATTTACCATCGATGGGACGAAATCGCAATATCATATATATGGAGTCAGCAACCGCACTTTGTATAATTTTGGATTAATAATTACTATAGAAGGCACACACATTAAAATAATATGGAAAGTAATTTAGAAGCTCAACTAAATAACTACTCATCACGGTTTGGCGGCAACTTTGCAGTGAAGATACATTTAATCTTTAAAATCAATCTTCTAGCCCCAATGCTATGCGGGAGGGGCATTCTATAATATCCATTATAGTTTATTAAGTACAATCACTACCAAGTACCGTTAAGTTTTTAAATTCTTGGAACAGTTCTAAATGTTCATTTAGAATAACGGTAGAAAAGTATACGTAGTATTTTGGAAAGTAGATAAAAAAAATAATTTCAATATTGTATTTTACTGAAAACTCATGTTTTTATTATCAGAGTGAACATTTTTTAAATTGTACTTGTAGTTTAATGGATGTGTTTAAGCTGATTTTTGTTTGTTTGCTATATAATTGTATTGCTTGACAATATATCAATTTGTACTACAAATCCAGATTTAAGAACTTTTCCTCCAAATGTCCGCCCCTGACATCACCGTGCTACACGAGGATCGATCATCAGTGCCGATCAGTTCGCTCCCGTGTCGCTTGTCGCCCGGTGCTTAACGAGCGTAAAACAAGCACTATAAATTATCGCTCCCTCAACTCCGTCACGCGTGCCCCAGGCCTTCCCTTCCTTCACTCACCACCGACGGTTGTGACATTTGAGACCCTTGTGCTTTGACTACACCCGCGCAAGGGTATGTCACCCGGGGATGGGGGTTTTTCGATGTGTACAAGCAAAAAGGCAAGGAAAAAAAAAAGAAAAACAAAACATTGTTACAACTTAGCCTAGCGAAAGCAAGGGAAGCGGGCGTTTTGTGTTCGAGTCCATTTAAAACGGCCTTGTAAACATCATTGCTGTCCCTAATGCTGTTTGGATTGCAGGACTCGTAAATTGACGCACTTAGTACGATGTAAACGAAGGGGAAAGCAGGCGGAAAAGCAGGCACCGTGTTGGAAAGAAACGGGAAGGATCACTACTCGCGTGGTGGTCCCGGTTGTTGGGATGTCAATAAAAATGACATGATGTCACGATACCCGCGGTAAACACGATACACGTCAAAGGAAAGCATATGCGCCTGTAGTTAGGCAAAGCGTTTCAACAATTCATGTGCATTTAGCACTATTCCGTGATTAAATGCTTATCGCTGATATAGGAATTACATCAGAAACCTTTTTCCACATATTTTTAACATATGATCTCTCTCTCTCTCTCTCTTCCTTCTGCACAGGTTCACATTAAATCGCACTTCATCATGAATGGTGTCTGCGTGCGCTTCCGAGGTTGGCTCGATATGGAGCGTTTGGATGGGATCGGTTGTCTGGAGCTGGACGAGAAGCGGGCCGCTCAGGAGGATGCGATCCTGCGCGAACAGCTCGAACGGTACAACCAGCGCCTTCGGGACTTTGAGGACAAGCAGCGCACCTACCAGCGCACTACGCAGGACGAGTTCGAACAGATGCGCCGGAACGGTTCCGGGATTGGGGTGGGTGTGACGGCCGGTGCGTCCGGCATGTGGAGACGATAAGCCGGACATGCGGGCGCTGTGACAGAACGTGCCAAAAAAAACAGAACCGGGGACTCGCCCAACGACGCTTTGCAAGAAACACACACAAACCAGCATAAGGCCAGCGCCGGCACCGCTCACAGAGCGCTTCGTTGCTGTGGTTCGACGCGCCCGAGGCGCATTATCCCTTTCCGGACATCTCAACACCACCGGATGCCACCGTTTGCGAGCGGGTTGGTCCCCGGCAACCGTCACTCGGGTCTCGGAGATCCGTTGGTCCAGATCTGTCAATCTAGGGACTTGAGGGTGAGTTTGCGCTCTGCTCTGCCGTGCTTTATCGGCACACGTTTCCAGTGAAGAACTCGTCAAATCCTTCCCCCCCCCCATCTTTGATCAACCCACACAAACATTAACACACGTTTATTTATATGTTAAGAATCCTCCTAATTAAGCTAGCGACCCGTGAGATTAGCTCTCATCATATCTTTCGTCTTACTCCGAAAGGAAAGAGACGCTGGAGAGTGAGGAATATTTGCTGGTTGTGTTTGTATATTGTATATTGTAAATCTTCTCTGTTATGGATTATTAATTATTTGTACACCCTATTTCCTATCCTTCTTGCCGTGTCCACTTTCCTTTTACGTGTGTTCCTCACAAAAGAGCTTTGGCTCGAATTATCAACTGCTGTAGATCCTCCTACCGCTATACCGCGTCGTACAGCAGACTGGAGACACATAGATGACATTTGTGAGAGTATGTGTGTGTGTGAGTACTGTGTGATTTTTCGCCAGCAAAAAATTGTGCAGTTTAAAGTACCACAAAAAGACCAAAAAATTTAAAAAATTAGGTACGGAAAGAGATGTGAATAACAGTGGAGGTGGGGGGAAGTAGAAATGTGGGTTCGAGATTCGCGGCTACGGGCTAGAGCTTAGCTGTAAGACTAGACAGAGGTAATTATACGGAGAGCGTGCGCCAGAACAATTGTACATTAAGTTTTTTAGTGAAAGTAACATTTTAATGTGAATAGCTCAAAAGTATGAAAGAGAGGGAGTGAGGAAGGGGAAGGAGGAAGAAAAATGCTAGCAGTAACAGGAAGGACAGGAAGAGAGGAAAATAAAGTTGTTAGCACACGAACAAAAAAAAACAAACACACTAAGGGCACGGCGTTGATTGGTGTTTAACAAAAAAAAAACCTTAACACCGACCCAAGAATGCGACATGTTCCAGCAAAGTCAACGCATATTTGTTTCGTTTTCTTCCATTTTGTCGTACGCAACAATGCCAAAACCAAAACCCTTAACTGTGTAGCAAAACAAAAAAAAACACAAAGTAGACATTTCCACACGCATAAAAACACGGCGCTCGATGTGGTATATGAGGAAAAGAATGAGAAAGATGAAAAATGTGTATATATTAATGATTAAGCGAAAGGCAGAATTCAATTGACGTAAAACGAACAACACTAGAGATGGTAAAACTAGCGATGAACGTTTTTAAATGCGCAAACCAGTTCCGGCAGCAAGATACCAACAGGAAAATAAAAAAAACCGAGAAAAAACAAACACAAAATGACAGCAAAACGAAACGTTGCACAACAACACACGAGCAAAACAAACCCTCACATAGAAAGAACAGATCGATATTATCTCATTTCGTTTAAAACAATTACAAAAACAAAACAAAACAAAACGAAATAAAAAACATGTCCTAGAAAAGCCTGTTAATGGAAAATAGCATAAATAGATAGGGAACGAGAGAGAAAACCAGAGAGAAGAGAGAAAGAGCTATCGGAAAGGTGAAATAAAACCAAAAATACAGAAAATGAAACTAAACAACCGGAGAAGAAGAAAAAACGAGATAATATACATGCAACATTGAAAAAATAACAACAACAAAATCAACAGAATTTTTGTTTTGTTTTTGGAAAGTGATATCATAAAAGTACCTTTGTTTTTTCTTTGTCTGTCATTTCAATGTTTGTTCATTTTTTTTTGCTATATAACATCTCCTTTTCCCTACCCACAAACCCAGTACTGATACTTGAGCTGTACCGCGTATGTGTGTTTTTGTTTTTTTTTTATTTAATTGTAATCGTTAGCAATACAAAAAAGAGAAAAAAACAGATTCACTCACTAGTTTGTAATAATTTTATTATAGTTATTAATTGAAGCTAATATAAATATATTTTGTATATTTGCATATTAAACCGCTTTCGTTGTTTGTTTTTTTTTTTTGGTTTTGTAAAATGGTGCCCACGCAAAACATGTTCCGCTTGAAGAAGATTTGTTTGAAGGAAAACAAAAAAAACCATAATCCAAATTCTGCACGGTTGATCTGCAAGGGTTAAGCAAACGAAAAAGAATGGAACAAATTCAAATGGGTTGAAAATATGTAATGGTGATTCTAACATGGAACGGATCTATCGGACACTTTGTCAGCTTTCTTCCAGCGTGAGTTTTTTCGTGCACAAGTATGGGAAGACGTATCCCGATGCTCCTTCCCTTCCCTGTTCATCCCATCGCCCACAGGTAAAGTGAGAAAAAATATCAGAACACGACGCAAACGGAAACCAATAGACAGAAATGAAAAGGAATGAAACGAAACAATGGGAAGTTAAATTAATTGTATGATCTAATAAGAAGTAAAAAAAAAGGGGGGAAAACACTGCATCCTAGCAACAAACTGATGTTTAAAATGAAGAAACAAACACTAAACAAACAAAACGGAAACGGAAATAGAGATTTCTTTTTGTTACGTATATCCTACGATGAAAAACAAAACAAAGGTGCTTGTGTGTGTGTGTTTTTTTCTTTTTGCGTTATCACTTTGCAGTAGGGGTAAGTTGTGATATTTACTTTGCAAACGAATTGAAACTTTACCAATGCAGCAGAAAGGTATCTTGTCAACACTCACCTGGTGGTACTCAAAGAAATAAAAAAAAACTAAAATATTTCCCTTCTAACGTTCCTTCATCGTTTCAAACTCATCGCCCTAGTAACGAGATACGTTTGATGTCCATTTATTGTGGAGCCCATTCCGCAGCCAACTACAAAACCCTGCCGCTCCACTTCAATCCCTCACTAACTGACAACTGGTAAGCCAAATAGTGTGTGGTTGGTTTTGCTTTTTTTTTTCTCACCTTCTTCGCCACCGAAAACATCGAAAATTTCCGAACCACGAAACTGTCAAACGTCCATCACGAACCAGCGGCGGATGGCATTTCGTCCAATCATCGAGCAGGATGGTACCAGCAAACCGAAGGGAAAATACACCGGGAAAACGGGGGTCTTACAACCAAACAACGCAAGGCACGCAAGGCCTCCGCATGGTTTCTTTTTCCTTCTTCCACTTTTAAGGGGAACAAAACAAGATTTTTAAATAACTTTTACACCCGCTCAAAAACGGCATAAAACGCTCAACCGGCGGCACGCGACCCGATCTGATAAGGAAAGCAAGAAGGAACAAAACATAAAACCATCAAATCGCTCAAAAACAATCTTATGCCGGAAAATCTTGTCGTGCACGATTAAAGTCTTCTGCATTGCACTTGTGCAACGGAACCCCTTAATGCCCCGTGTCTTTCCAGTTGGGCCAAGGTTTTATGACCTTCCTTGTGTTCTGCTAGGAAAAAAGTACACTACTTTTTAACGTGTTTCATCCATCTTGAGGGACATCTAGCCGTTGGAACCGGAAATCGAAACGCCTTCTTTAAACATCACAGAACAAATACAACAGCCAGAAAAAAAATCGGAGGCCATTCCGGTGGATTGACGTGTACCGAAAGTGCAAACCGGGAAGCAGACTCCTTCGGGCTGCCTCTTCTTGACTTCCAGACACGTCGGTCAAACGTCAAACGAGGATACCGGTTTGCGAACGGTGCATTCCGAAACCGGAAGGGCATTACGCCGGAGCGTCTTTGTGAAGTTGGAGCCTTGGAAAATTTGGTGGTCGATTTTCGCTTTCGTTTCGGCAAAACACCCGCTACCGCCGGCTGCAAGAAAATTTCGATAAAGACTTCGACGCGTGCTCTAGAACGTTTCGCAGCGTTAATACCGCAGTATCGAATTTGATGTTGTGCTGCATACGCTACGGCTGATTGACATGAGTTTGGTGCACTTCGGAAGTGCAAGACATATTGCGGGCATCATCGCTAGTGCTAGGATAGTTGGCGTAATATATTTGAAGGTAGTGCCCAAATCCAGCCAAATCATCTTACATCGCATCGCCAAATTATCAAGATGTGCTGGAAACTACCCACCTGGCAGGAGTAACTCATAAATCAATCTTATAAGCAATCTATAATCGATCTTATAGGCGAAATTATAAGATTATTTTTTTATCGTTCGTCTGCACCAATGCATACGCACTCACCCTAGTTTCGCTTTTATTATTCTTTCTTTCGTACCTATTGTGCGGGAAGAAAATACAGTGAGGCAAATATTTTTTTAACGCCAAATCTTTATACTTATTAAGATTTTTGGCTTTTTTTCATCACACACACGTAATTTATACATTATTCACTTCACTTTCTGCATATTTCACTGCACTATTGTGAGACTTTGAAATAGTTACCAGCGATGCAACTGTACACGACAGATTCCACGCGGCATCTTGATCCCTCGATGGCCGGTACTATTTCTGCCATAAATTAATGATCGGAGCACATAGAGTAGTAAAACAAACAAGATATAATAGGAAGTATATGTATTGTTTGGAATGTAACACTTTTAATTACCTCCCAAAACGCATTACACTGATAATCCATAATATTTCAGCCCCAAATTCAACGCGTCTTTTTCGTACTATCTCAGAACACCGTTTGTCGGCCTCGTGGATTGTGTGCCTTTTTGTCGTCTGTCATGTTTTGTTTTTGTTCATTTTTGCGATTGAACCGATCATGTGGCAAATGTTATAAAAAACGCTCTAACAATTACGGATTGCTCGCACGGCGATTTTGCACTCGCTGGAGCACACGAATGCCAAAAACCACTCAAAACGAGCGAGAGTGAACTAGAAAAAAGCGAGAGGTGAATATGCCTATCTAAGTAGAGAGCGTCAAACATCGTTTTCAATACCTCAATTAAAAGCTGTTAACAGGTACATCAGGGCGAAGATAATCAATGGATGTCATAGGCTGGTGTCCTCATGGGCCATACTACGTTATCGCTACTTAGGGTTGCTCGGCATTTATTAGATCCAGGATAAAAAATCCTTAAAACAATGTCGACAAATATATGACTGAAGTGGATATAATAGTTGGCTAATCGGACGCGAAAATCGGCCGTCTACAGGGTATAGCTCTCAAAATAGCGCACCTCCTCCTGGTGGCTGCCCTTAAGGAAGGTTGGGAATACACTTAGATGAACCTGAATGCTGTGAAATTTTAATAGATAATAGGAAACAAGGGTTCCAACGAAGCCTTATATGGGAAAAAAGCTTTCTAATCCTGTAACATTCCACAGCTCGTTATTGGGGATATTAACAATTCTTCACATTCCTGTTTCCATTAGCTGGATGTATACGAGTAGTGGAAAACAAAAAAATCACCTATCAGTTATACGGTGCGATGCATTGGCGCGAAGTGCGTTGGTTCTTCTGGGAGTATTGTATTATTTTATCTGAAACCTTTTTTCAAGCGTTTTATACGATTTGAAAGTAGTATTCTCTGGAGCGGCCCGGTGGGGTAGTGGTATCGGCGCTGCTCTCTCACACGACAGACCGGGACCAAAATCCCATCCGGACCACTCCCCCGTAGCAGTGATTGACTATCCTGCTACGTGGTAAACTAAGTCTAATACGGCCTGGCCGTCATACAATAACAAAAAAAAAAGTAGTATTCTCCAATTTTTAAATGGTATTGTTGTATTGAAGAAGTCGCCAGCTCCCTTACCAGGGAATTTTTGTAGGATAAACGAAAAATATCCAATTCTGACAATGAAACTAAAGTAAGATAAAAATATATAAAAGGGTATTCTTCAGTGCTAGAATGTGATTAAAAAGAGAAAAAAAGGACAATAGTTTCTTTTCGCAAAGCAACATTTCGTCGTTGTGACAAGCTCTCGCAAACGTGACTCGCTTTCCCAATTGTGACACCAAGCGGCAAGGGTCGAAGACATCACATATTTCCAATCGACATCCTGTTGAAGGACTACTAGGATCAGCTATTCTTTTTTCGTGTTTACTGTTTTTCATGTTCATCGGAAATCATCGGAGATCTGCTTATTATTCATTAACTGTTTGGCCATGTGTGTCACATATAAAATGGCTTACTAGATTAATTGATACCACGTAGTTAGATAGTCAGGCCTCGCTACGGGGGAACGTCGTGTAAAGATCGGCACCGCGATCGTCTCGGTCATCTTATCACCTCGGAGATCTACCAGATGGCAAACAGACTAAGCAGTTGTTTGGAGCCTTTAGCTTGCAAGAGCTTCGTCAGCTGAAAAGTCCCATAGAGTTACGTCCCATAGAGTAACGTTGTTCCCATAGAGAAACAAGAATAGCGGTCGTTTCAAATCTGTCGTCCCCATTCTTGAGTTATTACTTACAAATTAGCTGAAGCTATCTGAGATCATAAGCTCTTCTTCAAAACAAAGGAAACTTCCAAATTTTTCATTTGGAGTCTCCGAGAATAGGAAAATTATGTAATCTGACGAATATGAAGAAATTATACATATATACTATGTGGTAGCACTGCCTCCAGGTAGAAAGGTCCTAATGTGGCATTAGTTGATACTATGAATACTAGATTATGAATAATTAGATTAGATGTATCATAATAGTAGTGGGAGCAGGTTTTGTAGGTTAAAATAAAAGAATAAATCTCAGATTGAACTCAACATCTAAACGAATGAATCGTTCTTCCTATACATCACACTAATATTCACACTGCTTAGGACCAGTGGCGGATGAAGCGTTCGGGAAGCTCTAAGGGTGGGAATTCTCACATGGAGAAGATATAGAATGAAGTCTCGATTCGTTCTGGTGTTCCTGAGAAATTCAACTTAATAACTTCTAGCTCCTGGACTGCAGGTTGACCAACGGGGTCGTCTATTCTACCACTGCTTAGGATCTTCAGTAGACTTATTTCAGTTCCTGGTTATAAGCATCATACTACTTGCAACCATACGAGAGAGAAAGAGGGAGAGAAAGAGTTCGATAGAGTAAACAGATCCGTCGGCTATATCTATATTATCAGTTTATTTTCTTAAAGAGTAAAGCATTATTTTGAAGAAATAAAATATAGTTATATTCGCGTGAATGATAGATGGATGTCTTAAAGCGTATTGATATATTTTTTATTATCTTTTATTCAACTTATACAACATTCCTTTGTTAGACATTAGAGACATTCGAACAGGTAGCTCATGATGTCAGGGGCTCGCACGTTAATGGAAAGAAATCATGCTGAGGACATTCAAGTTTCTATGACACATGTGATAGTTGATGTAATTGACGTATAATACACTATCCTGAATCCAACCTTTCATACCTTCAACGTACTTTTGCCTAGCAACCCAAAAACGGATCGCTTATAAAAATGCGTACCACGCACAAAAGGCCAAGAAATTGCTGACTAATGTCATGCTTGTAGTTGCCGAGGATTAAATCTGCCGTCCTTTATGGTATCCTGGACACAGACTGCCTTCGGACCACTGCCTACCCACATACCGTGCAGCTAATCTGGACAATGGTTAAAGGCCTAGCCAACCTCCAACTCTCCTATTAGAGGGTGTCATGATAGATACATCCTCTACTTGAGATGTAACAAAATGGTTACATCCTCCATCTCCACACTATCCGGTTCACTTCCTAAATTCCCCTTTTCCCACCGGCTCTCCCTCACTCTTGTCCCCCTTGCATTTCCTTCGTTGGAGAAAAACTTTTTCATGTCTGACATGATTTCTTACACGCTTAGCTTTTGACGGCAACACAAAGCAAGGCCAAGCCAAAGGCGCTGACGGAAGGAAATTTTCGTTCCACCCACTCCCAAACCCCTGATCCTTCGTCTTCCCCCTTCGGTGTGGTGCGTAGACGTTGAAGGCGTTTACGAAATTCGATTACAACACAACACACAATGGAACCCACCGAAAAGGGGGGAAAAAAGGAAGCAAGAAACGGACTGAGTGAAAGAAAAGCAAAAAAGGAAAAGTGCTCCTTGGAGGCGAGTGAGAATAAACGACCATATCCGGATGGGGAAGACAAGTGGTAATCATCTACGTCACGGTAGAAGTAGCTGGGCGTGTTGTAGCGAGACTATTTGTGAGCAATAAATAAAGAACGCGCTCTCCTGTGTTTGTGTGCGTGTGTGTGCGAGGGACGAAGAGATAAATAGAGAGAAAAAGAGAGAGAGAGATTGAGCGTGAGGAAAAGCTGTAAGCAAAAAGGGAACCAACGAAAGAAAAAAAACACCGGAAATTATGGGAATTAAGGAATGGGGCAAAGGATATTCTCCATTTTCCCTTCACAAGCACACACATACACACACACACACTTTTCCTTGACAAGAAAAGCACCGGAAGGATCGAATGGGTCGGATGAATGAGCCAAACTTTTCCCTATTTTTTGTGCGTCTTTCCCTTTACTTCCTAGCTTGCAAAAAAAAAAAAAAAAACGAAAAACCAGATGGTTTCGTGTTCTGAGGGCGCCATTTCGCACAGGATGCTTCTTCGAGAGTTGTCGCAGCAACCAAACCCCACCTCTTACTTAACTCCCCACCAGCAAAGGGAGGGAGGAAAAGCCGGAAGTCTGCCGACACTTTTACTTCGTTATCCTTCGTTAGCTTTTGCTAATTTTCGTTGTTCGGTTGCTCGCTTTGTTGCCGCTTACTCCGAAGGAACCCAACTACAAAAGGGGATCACATTAAATGGTTTAACAGGCGCCCCTCGCCTGGAACGAGGGGCATTCCGTACATTTCCGCATAGACGGGATCCGACCGGAAGTACTGCCGCAGCCAAAATCAATCCCGTAGCTACCTGTGTGACCCGTGGACGACACCAGGGGTTTTTTTTTCTTCGTTTGGTTGAATTTTCCTTCCCTGATGTCGGATATTTCGACGTGGCAGCGTTTAATAACGGACGTTGGTACCCGTACCCGGCTTCGGATGGTTGAATAGATTGCGTTTAATTTAATTTGATTTCCATCGCCACACACCGGTGTCTTCGTTATTGGGTGGATTCGGTTCACTTTCCAATTGGTGGGTGGGTGGGGTGATTTTCCCAATTTTTTGTTTTTCGATTTCTATTTCTCTTTGCTTGGCATCGAAACGTAGAGCAAATCCCAGGCCCCAGCTGGGAAAGGTGAACGCAGAAGATTAGGTTTTCCGGAATTTTTCGTTTCGATTGAACGGCTAAACCAATCGATCGCTGTAGCCGAAAGCCTTTACGAAAGGGAACGAGTTTTCTTTTCTTTCGTTTTTTTTTAAGCAAAACATTTACTTCGCCCTTGATATGAATCGTATTCGTGCCTGTTTTCCACCCCGCTTGCCGCGTTTGTCAAATAAAAAGCTATCGATATAGGGGGGGGGAAAAAGGAGAAAAAGGTTTTTTTTACGAGCCACTCCTAGACGAGGCACTCAATTTAAACTGACAGACCGCATAAAAACCTACTCGAAAACAATGCACCCACCACGGGGTGAGTTCTGGTTTAATAGCGAAAGGGGCAAAAAACGCCATGGGTGGGAGAAGGGGGGGGGGAGTGGAAGGAAAGGAGGGTTAGAAAGGAAAAGCGTGAACGGTTTGCTGACCGAAATTGTGTCAGACGTGGCACAAATCCTGCACTGCTCCTTCGAAACCGGAATGCGTCATTACATTAATAGGCAAGCGGTTGGGTTTTTGAACGAGAAAGCGACCAAAAACAGAAAGAAAGAGAGAGAGAGAGAGAGAGAGAGAGAGAGAGAGAGAGGGAAAATGTAAAAATTTAACGAAAAGGGGGTAAAACGTGCATACTGCCGATGAGGATGATGAAAATGCCACCGTTCGTAAGGGACACCGGTGCGTTCCGTCAACTGGCGGTCTTCTCAACGTCACCGGGCCCACACCGAGTGCATCCAATTTTTGGTCGAGTGAAGAAGCAAACCAACAACAACACCGGGCACAAGAATGGAGAAGGAAAATCCCAAAACAACACACCCGCGTACCGCGTACGTGCGCGCTATTCGAGAAGCCACTGAAACCGGACGTACGTCCTTGGCGAGGAGCGCATACCGGCCAGCATCGTTTTGGGCGGAGGAAATTCCACAGCAGCATCGATGGCAGGCAAAGGCGACCTTCTGCTTCTGCTTTGCAATCGCCCAGGCGTCCCGCACGTTCCCGGGATTTGGATTGAAATAATAATAAACATTCCTTTTGTACGCTCGTCGGGTACCATTATTTTACAACAAAAACAGCACACACAAGTGAGTGCGAACAAGCGATGATGAACGCGCGCGTGTTGAGAGGAGCGACTGGAAAAGAAGGGGGGAAGGGAGAGGGTGATACAAACCTCCCACCACCCTTTCCCGGGTTCTAATGATGGTGGAAATGCAGAAGCGGAAACCATTAAGGAAGGCCCGGACATTTCGGTTCGCATGGGCTCGTGCCACTTTGATCCCTTCTTTGGCAGGGTTTCTCACTGTTTCAGGTTTTCCATCGCCATTGGAGTCTTTTTGATTTTTGCGCAATATTGTTTGGTCTTTTAGGTGTTAAAGTTAATTATTTTATCTAAAGAAATGTTTTATTATAAAGCCAAAAACAGTCTGCCTTTATAAGCCTTACACATTTACTTAGTAACCTTTCTTTTGTTTTGGAATTCTTATCATTTTAAAATATACAACAACATTGTACTGTCATTTAGTACATGTTCTGGTAAGTTTTGATAAGGTTCTGCTGTTTAGGATCTTTCTACGCACGGTCTTGGCTTTGTCTTAATTTGTACCCAGATCGTTCCCCTGTAGTAAGGGCTGACGTCATACAATAAACGCTACAAAAAACGCGTAACTTGAATTTTCGCGGTAGTCGAATATCGTTCGACACGTTGTTTAAATGTCTTATTAAAGGATCGAATGTTTTATATTTGCCTTTGTTATTATTTTTCATTCAAACAATTCGCTTACCTGAAAAATATAACAGTAACAGTTATTTTGATAAAGTGTAATAGTAGTTCTGGGGATATTTGAAAAATTACTAATTAAAACTTGAAATGTTTATACAAAAATCTTAAATTTATAAAACAAATATTAAAACTTTGTTAATTGGCCTATATCGAAACGTCGTAACTCGCGAAAAGACAGTACACTAAATAAAAAAGAGATGCAATATATTAGTGTGCATTATTTTTCACGAAATTTTAGCAAATCGTTGGTTCTTATTTATATTTTCAAGAAGAACTGCCAGGCCGTACGACAGGACATTCTGAATTGTTCTACTTGAGGTAAAATACTAATCCAGGATAATATTACCTGACTAATAGATAGAAAAATGGATTTATAATTTAAAAAATAGTAAACTATTTTAAGCATTAAAATGTAAATTAATTTTAGGTAGAAACATAACTTCAAACTACAGAAATGAAATAGTTGATGAAAATGTATAAACTTTTTCACTGTTTAGACTGTTTAGAGTCAAAAAAGGGATCCTAATAGTTGTTTTGTACACTTTGATCAGAATGTAAATATGATTTTTTTTTCATTTAATTTTTGTTTGTCGTCAGATCTTCTTCTTCTTTGGCCTAACGACCTACTCGATCATGCCTGCCATTTCTGGCTTACTAGACTTATTGATACCACGTAGTTGGATAGTCAGTCCTCACTACGGGGGAACGGTCCTCCAGATGGGATTTGAACCCCGGTCCTGCCGTATGAGACCGGCGCCGCTTATCTCCTCGGCCATCGGACCGCCCCTTGTCGTCAGATCATGGCATGGAAATTTGAACAGAGCCGCTAGAAACGCTTTCAAACAAGTTACGTTAAACTGTTGGTAGGGAATTTCATTTCTTTTAGACGATTGTGTTTATTTGAATGGCTCCATAACACCATGTTAGATCTCTAATAGATCACTTTGATACTGACGAACGGTTTATCTGCAATCAAACGTCAAAAATAAATTATGCTAGGTAATATGAACTAGCTGAAATGAATAGCACTTATTTAAACTAAGTGTATGTAAATGTAAATTAATATTAAAATAAAATGTTTATTAATTATAATTAAACTTTAATCTGAAATTAAAAAAAACTTCCTGGCAAACCCTTTTTCTTCTCATTCGTTTGCTGTAAGCACGAGCCGTATGATTAGCGTGTGCGGGTGAAAAACAACGCTTCATCCTAAAGGCATCGTCCCGCTAAGCGAAGGGACCTGAAAGCCGAGAGGGAGGAAGTGAAAAGCACGGGGGCACACTTTAAACTCCTTAAAGGTTCACTTCGGTTCCGACCCTTTCTACCGTGCCACGAACCCAAACTTTTAGTTCCGCTTCCGCGTGGCCCGCTGTGTGTGTGGGGGGGGGGGGGGGGTTGTGTTTGGCGGATCCGGTTGGCGGGGACAAAAAATCTGGTTTTTGAAAAACTGTCAGGAAGGGGGTGGACGAACCGGGTGGGGTGAAGTACGGTACAAAAGGATTGCGTTCGTTGGAGGACCACTCGAATGCGCAATCCTTAATTGAACTCGAGCCCGGCACGGGCAGAATGCCGGGAATGTTGTTATTATGGAGATCAGTGGGTGAAAGCATAATAGGAGGCGCTTGGGTTCGGGTGGTTTTGTGTTTTTTTCTTCCTCTTCGCTTCTTCTTCCTTACATTTGTTTGCGATTTATCGTCCCGTGTCGTACGGTGCCGTTAAATCCTTGCTACGTGCTCCGGACTTCCCGGTCCGGTTTTGGTTGGGAGATGTTGGCAAATATTTCTTTTCAATTTAAATTCACTTCCAGTGGGCCACGCCGTCGGCACGGAGGGTTGCGCTGTTGGAGCGGATTGGGCGGCCGAATGGTACGCGGGTCCTAATCCCGGTGGTAATTGTTGCTAATGCTGGACAAATAGACGACTCGTCTGTTGTGTAATGGAAACGCAAGAGCAACTCGGCGCATGGAGTAAAAGCTGAAGCTAATGAGCAATGTACCATCTGTTTTGTGTGCGAATGGGAGTAGTTGGCCACCCAAACAAAGTTTGATTGCATTGTAAGGGTGCCGAGTAGAGTTTCCAAGCGTAGATATTACAAGTTTACGTCATTTCTCGTCACTGTTTTGTGTGAGGTAAGAAGAACACCTTCACCAAGGGTGATACCGTATGCACCAATGACAGTCTTAATCTACCCGCCGAACAATGGCCGACGTTCATTAGAATGAGATTATCTCGGTGCTCATCGTTTCGCCTGAAAGGTAAGCATCCAGCATCACGAATCATCATGGCGCATCCAAAGGTGCGCCAAGCTGCACGTGTTCCACCCACCTACCTAAGAACTCGCGGAAAGGACACTCCATGCCGACGGGAGTTCGCCCACTTCGTCAGCCGTCCGTGATCACTCAATCCCAACCTCCTCACGCTCGGTAGCGGCCCGCCCGGGGGTTGCGATTAGGATTACACGGGTGCAACCGGTCGGATTAACCCCGAAAATCCCCTATCGATTTAAATATTCAATTTGGTAGTACGCGACCGGTGCGGGGTGTGAAGTGTTTTTCAATTTTCCAACGCGGAAGATGACACACACACACACTCACACCGGGGTGAAAGCAAATAGGTGACACGGTTCCGCACGTGCTACACTCGAGATGCTTTGCGTTGGAAGCCCCGCCGTACTGGAAACCGCCTGCCGAAGGTGGAGGGACAATATTTTAGGCTTCGTTTGACATTCGACACGCACCGGTGGCGCTAGTGTCAAGTGTGAGGCAGCCCTTTTTTGTCCTACTGCTGCTTCCTTCTGCTCGCTGCTAATTGCTCTTCGCCCCTAGGCCGCATCGCAAATGAATCATCAAACGGTTTTTGGGAAGATATTGAGCGCGCGCGCAAGGAAACACGAGCGGCTCCGACCGGGTGGCACACGCCAAAAACAACAGGAACAACAGGGATGGCGTGGAGCATGACAACTCACTGGTGCGTTTCATATTGATGTATGTACGGGTAGACTTTGTTCCGTCGAAGAAAGCCACTCAAGGAAGAAACAACTGTAATGCATGACGAACAGCCGATGAAACCGTTTAGCGACTCTGTAAGAAGAGAACTCAATCATGTTGCGTTGGCAGTTATGTTGTGTCAAACAGCTCAATTGGGTAAGCTAAGTGAGCGTAATTTTTTACGATGGCAAGTTAGTTTGCCAACATTTGACGATTCTGTATTGAGATAATTGTTGTTTCTTTATATAGAGTTTCACATTTATCATCATTACGTATAACCAACATCATCATCATTTTTATATGATACAGTTTTAACAAGTTTTAAAGCGTTGGTGCTACCTATATCAAGACTGTTCAGTGAACGCAGCTCAAATGCTAGCTGCTTAGAAAATCATCTATAACAAAACAAATTTACAATATTTATTACAGAATTCTTTTCTTGAAATTGAAAAAGCCGAAACGAGAGGATACAGTGAGTTTGGACAAAAATAAATAATTTAAAATCGTTTGTAGAGAAGAGTTTATATAGACAAGGTTGCGTACACAATATAACATACTAAAATATTATTTCCTTTTCTCTCATTATGACATGTATATTTAATTTATGTTTATGACTTTTACCTGCAATACTGTAACATCCCAGTTTTTGTCTTGATTTTGAAATAAATAATCATATCAAGTGTTTCTAAACTTTCTAATACAACATAAATTCGCATGTTATTCGCATGTTATTCGCATGTTGAAGTTAGAAATGTATACAACTTTTAAAGTTTCTTTCATATTTTTTTTATTCATCAATTACGGCCAGGCCGTATTGCTCTTTCTTTTATATTTGTTATTAAATAAAAATAATAATATGATATCATTGCAAGATTTGATAACCATTTTTCATTTTGATAAATCATATATCCCGAATTGCAAGTTTTTGACATCTAATTTCTCTGTCTACCTTAATGTATATCCATTTATTATTCATTGAAAAATATTACGAGAATCTATAATTTTTGAGGCAGTCTGCGTTGATTCATTATTTTTCGGTACACCTTCTTGATTTTATACAGTATAAACATGTTGTGAATTTTTAAACATCTCTGTAAGTTTTTTTTAAATATTATTAACTGTTATCAACTAATAATGATTAATTGAAATGTGTCTAAATTTTTTTAATAGCTATGACTTCATATAAAAGTTAAGAATTGTAAAACTAGATGATTAGAAAGAGATGAACGATGCTTCCAATATCGTCTGCATTATTTTCTCATCAGATACCTATACCACTGATAGTAGATAGATACAGCTATAGTAGCTCTGTCATTATTGTTGGTTATATGGAGAAAAGAATCAGCTAGAGTAGCAGATGAAGATAAGTTTAATTTTCTTCCTGGGATCCTGTGTTGAGATTAGAACTTGGTAATAAACGAAATAAAGCCAATCTACTACCCGTAACTAGGCTCTTTTGCAAGCTCTCTGTACTATATCTTGCGAGTTGTGGACATGTTTGGACATGCAGCTTTTGATCAGTTACTTGAATGTTTGATGAGCTTAACATTCGAGATAGCTGACTAGTTGGCAGATATGATACAGTCCACCATCATCTGTTCCACATCAACCGGGCACAAATAAACTCTACCGTAGTCATCCAATACACCGGCCTGAACGGTAGCCAGCGTCGTAAATCCTGTGACGACGACATCATGCAGTGCAGGACCCTTTACGGTGCGCCGCACTGGGCACACTGGGCACCTCCTCCCTGGGACGGTACCATTCCCGCGTGCAGATAAATAAACATGCACGAATAAATAATAC
This sequence comes from Anopheles minimus, assembly GCA_000349025.1. Lineage (NCBI taxonomy): Eukaryota > Metazoa > Arthropoda > Insecta > Diptera > Culicidae > Anopheles > Anopheles minimus. The sequence continues at coordinate 214,803 of KB663710.1, forward strand.
AGAAATGATGCCCGCGTTACGGTTGCGCTCGGTAAAACAATCCCACCCAGAAGCTGCGGCCCAAGCGCGACAGGGAAAGCGTGGTAACAGTGCCGCCAACTGAATGGTTTTTGTAGTACAACCGTCCGTGATGTTCTTTTCTGCTAGGTCCACTGTTTTTTCTATACCCGTTTTAACTTGCCCCGCTACTGCTGCGGCATCTTAATTACTATCACTAACGCAGCACACTGGCAGCACTGGCGAATTTGGCCGGTCCGAATGGTTTGCAGTTAATTAAAGCTGGCCCGCTACCGTAAGAGTAACCAATGACATAAAAGTAAGACACCGTGGTGTGTATGTGGATGCGTTTTGTTTTCTTCTCTCTGCTTGTGCAGGATCATGTTTCACTGCGGCCAAAGTCCAAATGAAGGTTCGTTGAATGTTTGGAATATAAAACCTCTGACCACTAAACATGCCACGAACCGTGAACGATGTGTGTTGGGCATTCTCCTCTTCGGCATCCAGTAGCCAGAGCTACATCCACTTTGAGATCCATGTCCAATGACGCAAGCGAACAGCAAACGAATAAAACTTTTTATGATTCTACATTGGTTGTGTATACATACTTTTGAGTCATAAGATGATGGTATACTTTCTTGCTATACATTTAAGTGTAGATTCAATTAAAGATATTCGATAAGATGCATCACCTCGTTCGAAGCTGGACCATGTCCAAATACTGACGAAACCCCGTTTTAACAGCGTTCGAGCGGAAAATGCTCAGAAGTATTTTTGCCCTTGTATGTGTGGAATAGTCGCTAAAATGTTATAAGAGCTCTATGCGTTGTACAAGAAAATAAACTCGTCAGGTTCCATTGCATTAAGCTGGTGATGGATGGTAAAGCCCCCCCCCCCGTAAAGCTTTTTAAGACTGTCCCACCATGTGTATATAGAAGGAGGCGCGTGGTAGACCCAAATTCAGGTGGAGTGGAATCTGCCATACAAATAAAGTAATATATCATATCGTTGCTTTTAGTGCATTTGAGATTCGATCCAACGACGTGTCTTGTTGCTTACTCGTGCGGTGCTACCTGCACTGTCAGAGCCTCCAGAGAGAGAGAGCGTTTAGAAGAGCACCATACTTGAAGCTTCTGAGCAAGATAAAAGCACTCACAACTGTTTCTCAACGACACCACCAGGTCACTTCAGCAAGATAAAAAAATAAAATAAAATTTTAAACCTCGTAAACAACTATTTGGTAATTCTGTCCCAGAAAATGCCGTCGGTAAAATCGAAAACACTTTCATTTGCAGCAGCAGATTGCGCGCTTCGAGACGATTTGTTTCATTTTAAAATGCTTTTTTTTTTGTTATCGTATGATGCTTTGATAGTTTTGTTTTTCTACTCTCAAATTGGCCATTTTAGAATGAAGGGAAAACCATTGCGGACATCATCAACAGAAATATCCCGCTCGCGTTCTGCGGACAGTCATTCTCCCCTCCCAAACCCCCCCCCCACCCCCAACCCGCCGCCAAAAACAAAGCACCTGAACTTACCTCAATTTTGACAGCTCATCGAAAACGGACTCGGGATGAAAACAAACCCCCAACTACAAAGCCAAACAAGTAGAGCGCACCGCACTGTTGCGACGCCCAGGCGACGACTATGCGGGGCTTGCGATGATTGGATTATTGCTTTTTCGGTAGACGGTAAATATTTGATCGCACGGAATCGAATACTGCCTGATTGGCTTTGTGCGTAGTTACGGGACAAAACCCTCGCGCGGGGGAGGCAGCGCATTACGGGTGGCGGGTATGCGCGCATGGCCACTGTCTGATTGTTGTAGGTGGCCCGTGATTTCGTTGACACACTGACGGGTTACGGGTGGGCCTGTAGTGCTACCAGGAACGCTTATGCTAACACCATCATACGTTAATAAATCGAATGCGTTCGTGAGATTAAGAGGTAGTAACCATATAAAGTGTTGTACTACCGTGCTGAAAAGTACATGCACGCCTTTAAACGGAACAGGATTCATAGGGGGGGAGGGCCATTTTGTGCTTTCTTCGACGGGCCGGGACAGAACGCAGCCTCAAAATGGCAGCCATGTATGCCAACACTGCTGAGATATGGCTGAAATATGCCATCCAGGCACTTTCTGCCTAGCGTGCCGGCCATAAATCAATTGAAGACGAAGCACGATATTGAACGGTTTTTCAGTGCCCTATTGAACACTCGAAGCGCCACCCTACCCACACCGGTGTATTTATTATTTTCCATCCTGCCAAGAGATTGTCACGATCCGGTATCTTCGGCCCGAACTGAAATCTGTCTTCTGGGCTCCCGGTTGCAACGATCCAGCTCCCTAACGAGCACAAACAATTGCCACATTTGCAATGCTGGTGCCGTTTCGAAATTCATTAGTCAGTTCCGCTAGCGAACCACGCAGGGACGGTAAAGGGCAAAACGAGCAGGAATAAAAATATCCACGAACGATACGCCACGTGTCATTAACACATCCCCCCACCCCCACCCCCTTTCTCCGGTGCTCATATTTATATGTATATCTACAGCTACACTTCTAACGCGGAGTGGTTTGCTTTCTTTGTGCTTTCTTCTCGCACCGCACGCTCATCCCTTGTTTGTAGCTGTTGTGATGTTATTATCGTTGTCGTTATCGTTGTTACTTTATTGCTCGCCGTTCACAGCCCCTCGGGGTGTTTTCGGTGCAATATGGGACACAAAATCCGATCCGGTTGGCGATGTTCCGCCACGCCGTATCCCGTCATCTCCTGCCGGCACTATTTGTCACCGTGACCTCACGGCGATGCAACGGAACGGATATCGTTACCCGTTTACCCCTTTCGCCGAGATGTGCCATAGGGATGGGTGTTTTTTTTCCATTTTTCTTTTACCTCTTTTTGCTGTCGGGTCCGGTTGCTGCCGCTTCGTCACACCGAGCCCATTCCGCTCGGTTAGCTGGGAAGGATTTTTATTAATTTAATTTCGCCAAACCCTTCGGTGCGGCCGTCCCGGGCAAAACCATCAGTTCCGGGTTTCGGACCGGAGCAACCACGCGGGAAAGGGAACGCGCAAAGTGAACATCTATTTGCTGGTTGTAGTGGCACGGAGACGGTTGTGTAGGGTTCGGGTCTTTTCTTTTTAATTTCGCTATTTATTTTATGAGTGTGCGGTGATTCTTTCTATTCCGTTTCTATTTCTATTTTGGGGCTTTTTTTCTGTTTGAATTGTTATGTTGTCACTGGTAGCAAAACATTCGTTCGGCATTTTTTTGTTTCATTATTCAGGAAGAAGGAAGCGGGAATAGAATGGAAAAGGGTTTCGGGGCAGTCCGGTCCGGCCCTGGGCTTTTCTGTGGGCGTGTCTGCACCAAATGGACACGAACATTGCACCATCATTTATCTACGCCAGGATGATGAAAGGGGTGCACACGTTGTGTCACTGGTTACATATTAATGGAAGGATACTCGCAGAAGTTATTCGCCTGTTGCTACACCGTAGCAATCTTCACTACTCTCAGTCAGTTTTCTATGCAAATACAGCCCCGTACCATATCGACATTAATCCATCGGTAAAAGGGTAGACGACTGTGCATGTCCACCGATGTACAATATCCATCGTGCCAGAGAGGTCAGTTGGACACAGGATTGCGACTTTCGAATGTACAACCATACCCGCACCCGGGAGGCGTTGCAGCAACATCCACCAAACCCGTTTGCCGGCTGTGCGCGAGTCACATTTATTACGCCGTACGCCCACTTTACCGAGCCCTTTCGGTTACGGTACGGAAACTGCCCGGTCACCGGCGAATATTGGTGAACGGACGAGATCGTTTGTTACGTTGCAAACTCCGAGGTTTCCTTTGTGGTGGTGAACCAGGGCCCAACAGTTACCGTCGATCACCTGGAGGTCATAAGGGCTACGGTGACAGATTTTCATCAATCCGCAAACCCCTACCGGAATTGACCATGCGTGCGGACAACAATAGGGGTGTGTGTGTGTGCCAAACAAATTGCAGATATAATAGCGTACCGAACTGATATATGGCGAAAGGTGACTTCTGTGCCATTTTGAACCGGGCAGTGCTAATGTAACGGCTAATCAGGATCATTACCGTTAGCCACATCAATTTACACAACAAACCCATCGTCATCAATTGGTTCTCTATTATAGTCACTTTATGTCTAATAAGGCAATGTGGCAATTTAGCTTGCACAAACGTGTTATGTGATTTTGTCTAAGAACATCTAGTTATCTTAGAAGATTTGGAGAATCATCTGTTTGGTCTGCTGCATGAGCTTTCTGGTAGAGAAGGAGGAGTTGGAAGAGGAGGAGGTTACTGTTAAGAATGCTCGCAGTCCAGTGGGTCTGGACCAACCCCATTATTACAACGCAGCATAAGCCTTCTGCGCCTCCAATGTCCTTAGACATATATCCTTACAGACCTTGGTCATTGAGCATTTCAGAGTTCGATGTCATTCTTCCAACTTAATCAGCCCACCAAACGAGAGCCCATCATATAACTTAGAGAGTTCGCCATGGTAAACAGAATTTTGACTTAAGACTCGGTGGTTTATGTGATCCATATAATCTCAATTCCATATAATCTGAGGAGACGGACTTTCCTGTTAATGTTTCTCTGGAATGCGCGATGCGAGCACGCTTTTATCGACATCATTGTAGTCACATTTGTGGCAGTGTGCAAGGCGTTCCCGACTGTAACGCGAGCCCGATAGGATTAGATAGAGGATCACTGCGACGAAGACCACCAGCTTACCGGAGCCTCTGGCCGTGATCAACAACATCACCATGGAAATCTGAAGGCGCATTGTACTGTGACTTCCACAAACTCCTGAGATCCAGATCCAGCTGTGCACGAAATGCACCATATATCGCACACTGATACGTCCTCTACGAACACGAGTTCTGAACTGTGTAGGCGGAGGATGAAAATGCACTCAATATTTTGTAACGACAAGTGGTAAGGACTATCTTTGGTGATGTGTGCGGCGTGTGGGGTGAAGAGTTAGCTAAGCTATTTCGCAATGCGGACATCCTGACGGTGACCAGAACCGGAAGGATACGCTGGTCGGGGCATGTAATGAGGACGCCAGAGTCATGCTCTAACAGGTAGGTGCTCATCAGCAACCAGTTCGACAAGTCAGGCGTATAGGAGAACATCGCACTCAAAGGCTGTATCAAGTGGAGTTTAACCTTAGTTGGCTTTGGATCAAGTTTGCTAGAAACTGATTGACGACTAGCTCATGTCATTCAGTGGTGCTCGATACAGCAGCCCAGTTACGAAGAAGAGATAATCTCAATTTATAGAATGACTGGCCTTTCAACATTACCTAGGTCCATAACTCAATAGCAATGTAGATGTAGCAGGTCAGACCTTTGACCCAAGATAGATAGAATTTTGGGCATCTTCCAACCTGCGACCCCATACAATGCAAAAGCAGATTAACCGAAATTGCTACAATTTAAAGAATGATTTTACATTTTTTTTTGAGGTTTTTCTTCTCGATGTCGGGTTTCTATTCGAGCTGCCGGATAGTATCTAATGTCTATAATCTCAATTATCTATACATAATCCAGGTAGTCTGTTCTCGGTAGCCTCTTGCGTCAGAATGAAAAAAAAAAACAGGATTTCATTTGGTTCTTTACTTTGATATTAGCTAAGGGCCTTGGAAGTAATCTCTGATAGGGCATAGCGGTAGATGAAGTAGGCGACCAAGAACTCCGTCTGCTGAGCCCTTCTCTGGTCTTACACGTTTGCATATCCCACGTCATTAGTCTTATGTCGTTATGTCTGGCTACATAGGTGGGGAGCACCAACTTCCATTCCACTTTAGAAGCTTCAAGAAGCTTGGTCCCCTACCGGTTGTTAGAAGGGAACATTCTCCAGGACCTTCAGTATCTGAGATCAGTGGTTGATGTTTTTGGTTTCCGAAAGCTCTCTGATAGTTTTCAACAACTACTATTCGATATCTGATGGATTGATGTTCTTGAGTCAACGGATATCAAGCAGATCAGAAGAATTACTTCATCTAATGTATTTCTGTAAGTCCCAAATACTAGGAGACGGCAACATATAGCTGATCCCAGGATATATGAATATATTAGTTGCTTATTCGCTGTATAAAATTTAATTATAGAACCCATGAAAAAATTGTCCTCCAAACATTTCTTTACATCTCCATCCCAAGGCACAGGATAATTGGTTGTTTATTGGTGTTTATATACCGCTGCCTGGGTAGGTTTCGTCGTAGATAATTTACACTCTAAGAGGAATTTAAAAATAGAGAAAAAAAATCGACACACCTTTTTCCCTCCCGGCTATTCTTCCGGATTGCTGTTTGTATCAATCTACTTCCTGCCCTTTTTTCAACTACCCATTATCGAGGTTTCCATTGCTGTAAAGAAACTGTATTCATTCTTTTTTTCTCTCTCTACGTGCTTTTCTTGTTGCTTTGTGAAAATAAATAAATAAATAAATTTATCGGTTGATTGGTTTGGTTAAAAAAAAAAACAACTACAACCACTTCCTCACCTACCTGATCCGAGGCTTAGCGTTCCTTGTTACAAACGCGCGGTTTGGTTTTATTTCCCCCTTCTCTGTTTTCTCCAACCCCGTTTTCCTCGCTGTTCCTGTACAGTGTGTGTGTGTGAAATCATATCACATACGTGTTGATGATGGTGATCAGTCATTAGCAGATTGTGCCCGGTTGTAATTGATCCGTGGATAGCACCCTTCTTCAGCTGTCTACGAACCGAAGAAACGAATGTTTACGTCTGCGCGTGTGTGTGCTTTGTTCGGCAAGGGTCAGATGCCGGGATCACGGGATTATTGCAATCGATCTCGTACATTGCGCTGTATTGGTCCGAAACATCCGCCCGGTCGTATCCGGGGTCGGAGCGATTGCGTGCACCGTACCCCCAGAAGTGCTCGTTCGGGAGTTTGTGTCAAGGGTATGTCCGGGCCAGGTAGCCAGGTAGACCTAGACAGCAGACGTGACCAGCAAACAAACGAGGTGTTTAAGGTGACGTTTCCCCTATACCGCCGGGCTATTATCGTGGCCCGAGGCCCAGCACCTTAGGCGGACAAGAAATGGTTGACCCATTTTCCGGTGGTTTTCGGTTGTGCGATAGTGTTGGCTGACCGCCTGCTACCGACGTGAGGTAAATTGCGTGGGAGAGATGACTTTACCATCCGTACGCTACGTTTTATCCGCCGGGTTCAGCACTGGCACCCAGCAGGGGTTCAATTGCAGCTACATTAGCTCCGTTTAAGGTTGCTTGACACATTGCGTTTTGTGCTACCTTTTATTTAATTTTTTTCCCCCGCTTGAAACCGCTCTCCCTTTTGCTCGATCTCGACAGTTCTCGGTAGCCAGAAGTCCCCGTAAACCTTCCGGCCGGTTTGATTTTCCCTTTGGACGTGTCTCTGCACTACCGAACGACAGGTATCGACCATACGACTGTATTGAATTTACCCACAATGGATGGGAAATAAAATAAAGGTGTTCCTATTTACGGTAGGGGCCTATTCTCCGAATGCCAATGCCCGCATTGACCGCATGTGTCGGCCAGCGTCGGTGTTTATGACGTCGATACTGGGCCAGATCAGACCCCGGGGAGAGATACAGAAAAGCACAACCTTTACATCTCTATCGGCGACAAACGATCCTTACCTGTTAAGATTTTTTTTTTGTGGAGAACACCGCTCCTGGTTCCTTGTACGATCTCCTGCCGAGGTGTCGAAGAATCTGCTTCAAAACCCGGTACGTGCGGTTCCTGCAAACGATCGTACGGTGTTGCACGCGGTGATGATTCAATATCAGAGCTATATCTTCGACTTCTTCGACAGGGGAGAGATACTTGTGCACATTCTCAGAAGCTGTCGACAATTTTATTCCCATAAGTGCGTCCAAGCAAAAAAAAAATATATATATACGAAGAACTGGATGTCTGCAGCATACGGCGCAGCGAGCAGCTCATAAAAACTCAATCCCCCAATTTTTGGGTGCTAGTGTACGCACGCGAATGATGCTTGAAGCTAATTTGACGTCTTCCAGAACTTCATCCCAGTGGTTCCAGCTGCTGGTAGCAAGTGTGCCGCACAATCGTTCCAGTTGGTCCACCTCATTGCAGACGCACCGGTTGCACCAGGCAAGAAATACGCAACGTAACAGCCCGATATGACAGCAACCACCCCTACCCGGTAGCATCTAATTAACACCCCGCTTTTATATATATATAAATATATATTTCTCTTTGCACACTTTCCTCCCTTTACACCATTCCCCCCTCTCCCTTCCGAGTGCATCTTCCTGCACCAGTCCCGTAACAAATTGGGCCCAGCAGTGCCGCACTAGAGCAGATCATTAAACGGGTGCAAACGCGCCGAACGCCCGGGAATAAAAGGGGTTTTGCAGGCGCCGACTAAATGGTTCTAAAATGAATTCATTAAATAATAACCGATGATTTCGGGAAGCAATCCCCGTTGAAAAGGGGTTCCCTACTACTGCTGACGGGTGTGTCGCACCTTGTTGGGACGCACGGTTGCGCTTCAAGATGCGAAGGATGCTTCATCTCCTCGACGGTGCAAAGAGTGCAAAAGGCACAGGCAAAACGTTTGCCGCAAGTAGCTACTTTGATCGTCTTCAACTTCACCAGCTTCCGACTGTCTTCGGGTGTTTATACGTTTTAATGGGAACTATTCAAGTTCAAGCTGGAGGTTGTTGTGCTGGAGGTTCAAGTACGCTTGCCGTGTTCGGCAGGGAATCAAACGCCCTTGGTACACCTTCGCGTAAGGAAAACACACTCCCCTGTCACACTACTGAGGATGATGTAACATTTTATTACATCATTCACGCACAGCCCGTATCATCCTACCGTAACAGATTAACTCTTCTGCTCTTATTATGTTATTTAGATCTTTTACACCCTTTTACACACGCATTTCATTCGATGCATCACGCGTTACAACGCCTCTTTTTTTCTTTTCTCTGTTTTTTTCTTATGTTCTAACCCCCCATTTATCTATTTTTCTCGTGTCTATTGTCGTTGCTGGTATTGTTATTGTTTTCCTTTTTTTTATTTGTACCATTGCGCTACAGTCTTCATCAGCCGTTATCCTTTTTTTCCCATTTTGTCAGATACTTCATCAGCACACACTACTTAGCCAACCGGAGCCCGTCGTTCCCCCTTTTTTGTATGGACACTGTAGTCATCCCAAAACGCTTCACGCGCTCGTTGTAACAAGGCGTAAAGGGGTTAACAGCGCTACATTACAAAACCGGCACCAAATCGTTTAGTTTAGTCGTTAGGGATTGTTTTTCTTGCTCAATTTCTGCTACTGCTGCTATCTTTTTTTGGCATTGAGCCGGGCACCCTTGAGCATCATAGACCGGGGGCCACACACTGTTCATTTCGCATGTCTACGGGGCTTGAGCGATATTTTGCACCTCGCAGCTAAGTAGTGCTTCATTTCTTTATGGACACACAAAAAAAAGCTGGAGGGATGCCGCTTTGGAGATTGTTCTTAATTTCCTACCACACTCTGAAGAAATTTTTTGTGGAGATAGCAGACATCGTCAGCATTTCATTATTGTCTGCGCAAACATTCATTACGCAAACGAAGTGTACCATCATTACGATAATGGAGATAAAGATCCTATTAGATGATGTCTGCTGTGGTGATGGGAACTCTGGAGTGGATTGACGAATTCTGTAAGACTTTCTGCTGAAACCCAGGATTAGATTCCAAGGAATGTCTATAGCCTGTTTTGAAACTTCGAACTTCACCGATTATTATGAATAACTCTGATTGTTTCGGACTGCTCCAGACATTGGCGATTATTACGAACTGCCCATGACTATTCTTGAATGCTTCAATCTAAATCAACATTCTGAAACAGTTACGGGTAGTTAAGTCGGATTTTTTTTACAACATCCATTTTAACTGTGATATCAAAATTTTAGAACAGATTCCCAACAGTGTTCGAGATCTTTAAACTACAGTCCCATATATTATTGATATATAATGTATATTCCATCTTTAGCACAAGTTCCAGCAATCACGGATGACTGCAAAACAGTGCCCCTAATATTGGTATTGACGATCGTCTAGGATAACCTTCTTCGAGAAATTTCATGGAACAAAGAGCCAAACATCTTCAAAATGTACCTGACACGAAGTTAAGAGAATCACACGGTCTTCACACCTCTCTGACCATTCCCCTGTAGTGCAGGCTGACTGACCAACTATGTGGTATCAATAATTCCAGTACGTTCTGCCGAATAAGTAGTATGCCAAGCAAGAAGATTTTAATTATAAGTGGAAAAGTCGAGCATATTAGGCAATCCAAAAAGTTTTCCAAATCAATAGTTGAAATTTACAATCTTAAACAATACATAACAGAGCTATACGAACATTAGGTCTTTTAGAATAAAAGAAGCACTAGAAGAGTTAGCTGAAATTGATGTTTCTAGTAAGATGTTAAGAATAATAAAACACTCTGATCGTAACCGTTTCTTTACCAGAAGTGCCTAGCTGACTTCAGTACTGGAATATATTTTGCTTTATTTTTCGATCGTTCTGTAACAATTTACATTACTGAAAAATATTTTGTCTTGTTTTTAACATTAGGTTTTCAAATTTCTGTACACGTGTAAAGCTAAGTATGTCCTACATATTTGGCATCTTTTCACTTTGCTTATCAATTTCTTAAACCACTTGTGGGTGTAATTTCTTCAATGCAAATTCATCTTTCGAAAGATTATCAAAAATGCCTTAAGAAATAAAAAACGAAATGAATACATGCAATGTATAAAAAAAAATAAAAATTTGAAGAAAAAAAACCAATCGTTTCTTGCCCACTGAAACAATATGGTAGGGAGCCAAAAACGGTTAAAGAAATTATTCAAAAATGTTTTTACGTTTAAAATCTTCTCTCTAAAATCTTCAATCTCTAGCTACTTGTATTTTAAACGATTTTTAAAAACCGTCTTCAATAGAAGAGAAACATATTTTCCGTAGGAGTTCGTAAGTTATATTATACGGGTAATTTTGCATGAGCCAAAACAAACTGTTAAAGTGTGTGTTAAATTGTCATTTCTTTTTTAAGATGTGTGTTTAATTATTCTATACAATTTGCTAGAACATCAATTTTCGTAATCTATTATAGTTATTCTTTTATTCTGAAAAAAAAAAAAACAGATGTTAGCGTAGTTCTGTTAGGACCTGGGTTTCCCAAATTCCTGTAGTTAAGTTGATATCAGTTAATCACTGTACAAATGTGTTTGAGAAATGAGAGATTGTGATACTTCACGACTGTGTGTACTTGTCTCAAGTTAATCTCATTATTGAAAAAATAGCAATATGAACGATTTATCCATATTGGCATTGTAGCGCATGCAACGATAGGTTTAAACGTTAATTGTAACTTATCGTCTGGAATTGTCATCGCTGGCCTAAATAAATAGAAAAAAGTACCAGAACTGTCCGATGCACGAAACCAGCGATAAGCGTACAACATAAAAAGCTTAAGCTGAGGTTTCCGTAATAATCAGACCCACGGCGCGATCGTCAAGTGAACGTTTTTGCTAAGATATGCGATGCAAGCATAAATGCTTCGAGTACGCGCGATCGTCAACCGGACAATTATTAAGTTTAAGTTCGAGCGAATAAACAATCTATTGGGATAGGGCCAACGACTGAAAATTACTATAACACTATAACTATAAACACGTTATCACATGGAATCGTCGCGCACCGATTCTATCCAACACCAACAAACATTTTTGGTATATAAGTTATGATATTTTGTAAAATATATCACATTTTATTCAGAACCTCAACAGAGACCTTCTTTGAAACTTTCTTGGCCTCTCCTAGGTTTTGGTTGAATCTCACCTCGGGTCTTCTGCCCTCATCCAAACTGTTAGAGTTTGAATTGTTCCACCTCTGCGGCATAGGTTCCCACGTACCGTGAACACTAGCGGGAGGTTTAATGAACAATTCGAGACAATAACTGCTTTTCGGGCACAAACCCAACTTTTCCTAAAACTGTTTGGCGGTTGAACTAGGGACATAGACGGTCTCTCCTTCGCGAGGCCTGACCTGAGTTCCGCCGACAAAAGGCATTAATTTCTGCGAAATAGCAACATTTGAAATATCAAAGAGTCGCATGCGGATCGTGAGCCGATCTTTGTCTTCGGATATGGATGAAGGAAGAAATCGCTTCTAGAAGTTTTAAATTGTTGCAAGCACGACTTTGTTAGGAAAAAAAGCGATAGGAAGAAAAGATATTAATCTCCCATCGAATAGCTGCAGGTTCAAAGAACACAAAGTGAAATTTTGGCAGCAATAATGGTTACCATAAACGGCGCCGATTATGGTTCAGATTAAACAGAAAGTTGACTCCTGGAGATGTTCAAAGCTAGATTTATTCTTCACTGGAAAAAATAGCCATTTTACCGATTACGAACTTATGCAGACATTTCGGTTTTCTTTCTTTCTTTGGTTGGTACAGATTTTACAGCTGCATAACATGTTTATCTGCTAAATTTGTATCCCTAGCTTTGTGACACATCCGACAGTAAGCCACAGCGAGGCATAGGGCCAGATGATTTTTTGTTTTTTTACCTAGCACGGCGCACCATGCATAACGATCAACGGGACGGAACCTTTGGCAAATTACTTAAAACTACATATCCGTACCGCACGGCAGGGTGCCGATAGCCTTGAGCGGGGCAATTGAGCAATTCCGGACCACTTGCCGGGGGTACCGAAAACCCCCGAAAGAAGTCGCAGCGAGTGGCACGGATCTGTCAGGATTTTCGGCGAAAACCGGTCGGTGCATCGGTTCATGCCGATGGGTCGCCCACTGTGAGTCGCTTACGAGGATCATGTTCCATGTTGCCGAAAATTGGACACGGATCTACGGGAACCCTGAACCGGATCGTAGGAGGTCCGGTGGTCGGTTGGCATCGGGTCCACCAGCATTGAAAGATGCACAAAAGGACGCTGGAACGGCCAACTGCTGCGCGAGTAACCAGCAATCATTGCATCTTGAATCTGCTCGGGATGTGGCCACTCCGCCACACTTTTCGTCACGGGTCCGACCGTACCGTAGCCGGTGTAGCACACGGTATAATAAGAACCACCTCCGAAGGTCATGACCATTTGCGTACGGGAGCTTACCGGCCATTGTGTGGCGTGGTAAGGTTGGACGCTTGCTAACGCTAAACTTAACCTCGACCTCCAATTAACGCTGCCCCGGTGGCGGGTAGCCGCACCGTCAAGCTATTCAACCGGCCCCGGTGCGGTATCCGAACCAAGGGGGGGGGGGGGGTTGGTTCGGGGGCTGGGGAGGCCAATTTGTGCCATTTTTTTTCCCCGCAGTACGGCACCCGACATATGTGCGAAATGTTGCGTGCCGTACACATATCGATGCTGCATCGATTGGGCAAACACACGCATACCCGGCTTCCGGCCGGCCATTTGCAAAATCACGATCCGTCTACCTCGGAAGGTGGGTTTTGTTGTTGTCGTTGTTGTTGCGGCAAACCCCCCTCCGCACATAGGCGGAACTGACCGTTTAGCGCCATTAGCAGCGTCAAAACACGCACCCCGTACCGTACGCGTACGCTCAGCGGCTGCTGCGCGCGGATTCGAAGACAATTTAAACAAATGAGCTGCTGCACGTTTCAGCTTAGCAAAAGGAAAGCGTAAAAAACACATGCCTCCTACCTCCCCCCCCCCCCCCCCCCCCTCTGGAACGTCAGGTGCAAAGACAACCCGAGAAGTTGAATAGACAGAAGCGACGGAAGAACAATGAAAATAAAAAAAAAAAAACATTTCGGCACACACACAAGGAACACATGTGATTATTTTCCACGCCGGCTTCCGTACCGGCTATTCAGAACGTTCGGTCGGGTTCATGTTTTCACCTGCAGCACGTTTGGCGTACACAAAAAAGGCAGGTTTGCACAATCCAAAACCAAACGCCAGCAATTTGCGTGTCATGCGCAGTACATGCAACCGGGTTCCGGTTTGTCTGATGATGGTGCGGGGTGAACGGAAGAAGCAAATGGGGCGGAGGTGGTGGAGTTGCAATTCTCACTCCCTTGCTCAATTGGCGCTCCTTGCAAACCTCCAAACTCCGTGCGTGCACAACAGAAGTTGTAACTCAATTTGACCCTTTATTCGTTACGCTTCTTCGACGAGGCATCAAGGGCACAAAGCAGGCGCAAAAAGAGAGAACCGAGATCGCAAAAGGTTGCCCCGGCCAGCAGGTCCAGAAGTTTTACATTACTGCTGTTTTTTTCTTCCGTTTTTTTTTTGGTTCGTGTCTTCTACTCTCCTTTCCGTGTGGACCACAGTGTCGTTTCGGGATTGATTTGCAACATCAAAAGACCGGCTGGAGGTTGGAGATTTATCACGGTCCTTCCAGCCCGGCGTGCGTGCTGGAGCAACTGCCGTAATGTAGGATAAGCTGCCCGAGGGTAAGTATGCAAAGTAAGTAATAATTCGCCATGTAATCCCGGGTGACTTCACTTACCGACCGACGATGGTCGGGGCAGCCTTCGACAATGAGGCAATCAATTAGATGAAACTGCAAACACAAGTGAAATTGCTTGAGATTTTTCTTTTTTGCTTGGAAAATTTTCACTCAATGTCCAACTTTGCTAAATACGGTACGTTAAAGCTTTAATCAACAAGATTTCATAAGAGTCATCATTCTTATTGTAGGGGAGGGGGAGGAGAGTGTGAGGGTGACGATAATAAAAGATATATTTTAATGTGCGTAGTTTCATAAAGCATCAATTGAGTATAAATTCCCTAATGGGATGAGAGGCTTAGAATCATAAACTTCCCATCATAGCTTGTAAGTACAGCTCGCCGAAGTGAGCAATCGAGTTGGAGCTTTTTGTCACTTTTACCGTAAGATGAATCTGTTTCACATGCATCAAATCCGGATGAATGTTTGAATGACTCTCTTCTACAAAAATACAGCAATATTTTATTTTAATTTCTCGAATTCTGTGAACCCGTTTCGAGTAGGAGATTCGAAATCTCAATAATCTTTTGTGGGCCAAATGACTTTTCTTCGGGGATTCATCTGAATGATTCGATACAAAATATTCATTAACTGCAATAAATAACTACAAACAAACAAAAAACATAGTGCTTTAATTTTTTCTTCAAAAAATATCATAATACTACCTCAATTTAGAAGCGCGACCATCAAGAAAATTCACGATATACGAGAGCTGGTACCAAGGGAACATCAACGACAAAAAGTGACATTGATTTGAAAACGTTCATCGACCATCGGAGTATCTTGTATAGTGGATCAAAGAGTATGAAGCTCTTCTACTGATTTCTATTAATCACAATTACCACAGTAACACACGTGGGCTACATGAAACACGGACATTACAACGCATTTAAATATATTAAAATACATATTATTACTTCATAGCATTTTACATAATACAACCAATGAAAATACTACTCACGGATGCATATTGTAATGGACAATTAAACACATTCAATTAGTAGACATTAGTACAAAGTCTTTTTCCTCTCGCAGAGTTAAAATTTGATTTAATGCCTAATAATATGGTAGGGCGGTCCGGTGGCAGAGGAGATAACGGCGCTAGTCTCACACGACAAGACCGGGATTCAAATCCCATCCGGACCGTTCCCCCGTAGTGAGGACTGACTATCCAACTACGTGGTACCAATAAGTCTCGATAGCCAGAAATGACAGGCATGACCGAGTTGGTTGTTACGGCAAAAGCAGTAGAAGGAATTAATTATTTGATGGAAAAAATCAAATAAATTTTAATTTTTTCTAATAAATGAGACCACCATATTTAAATTTGTCTCCTGGGTTTACCAAATTCGTCCGTCAAATGGTCACCATGAGTGCCCGTGAGTGGGGGGCATAAATTCAGACATTTTCCACAGGATATACATTAAACTAAAAATAGGTTTGTAAATCGATGCCCACAATTTCTCATAAACCATGGGAACCAGTAGATTTGAAAGTTTCATCAAATGTTCGTTACTTAACTGATGCTTGTTATGACTTTTCGCATGATTGAAAAATCTTTTATAAACGTTTTATAAACTGTTTTGTTATCACTCCGGGAAAATAAACTTCACATTGTATTAATTGCTTCACAGAAATTGTATTCACATTTTTTTTATTTTACCGTTGTGCGGCCAGCTTTAGAGTGATTAAAAAAAGGCAATCTCATATCAGCGCTGCTCTAGTGATAAGAAACATCACCATTTCCTACGGTGGAAGAATTAATGACAACAAACTAACACCTCAAAACCCCTCCCCCCCCCCTGGTGAGATGAGGGAAGGTTTTGTTTGCCCTTTCTTAAACGCTCGATTAATCGAGCGTTCCGAATAATCTAAAAGGCAAACAAAAAAGGAAGAGTGAGATGAAAGAGGCCAATTTTACATATGCTATTGCACATACAAGACAGCTTAGCGCCCCGGAATAAGTAGCGCACGGTACAACAACGGAACAAATTAAAAACGATCCGAAATGCGCCTAGGTGGCGGGCAAAGGAGCAACGCAAGCTGTCTGCTTATGGCAGTGAACCTTTAAACGAAAAAAACAAAACGTTCCGACAATGTGTCACGGGCGCAATGTGAAGAAAAATGTGGACATAGTTTAAAGTTGCATCTGTGCACCAATTGCTCCCTGCTCGGCAGTGGATTTGTTTCCGATCCGATTTTATGAGTTCCCCCTGTTATGCCCTCGTCCGGAACCGTCCATCCGGGGCGAGAAGGGTTAACAGTTGATAAGCTTTAAAATTAATTGAACGGCGTGATGGACGGCTGTGGGAGATGTGCAGCATTGCGAAGAACTGTCAAACCGTACCTTCGTTTACGGGGAAAAGTATCTAATTGTTTTTCCTTTAAATTACGGCAGAGGAAACTTACGAAACCTCATCTTGGAAATTGTATCCCGAGCGTAAGGATAGCTTGCCAACCTCTCCACCCTATCCATCCGGTCCTTCGATGGTTTCGTCACACACAAAACTCGAAAGGAACGGTCTATTAAGTTGAATGAATTTTACCGAAAAAAAAGGAAAAAAAAAACAAAACAAGATTCAATGATGTAGGAGCTGAAGAAATCAGATCACTCAATGACGAGTGAATGAGTGACGTCTACTACACTTTCATCCCTTCGCTTTCCCGTGCTCGACGTTCGAACCCTTGGCCGTTGCACGAACCCCTTTTTCGTTTTGCTTTCCAATCCCACCGAGCCTAAAAAATCATATGTTTGCTTTCCGAATTAAATGCTATTTGGATTAATCTCAAAAACATATTTTATTACTTCCACCTCTTTTGTGCATTGTTTGCCTTCCTGCATTTCCCTTTTGTGCCCTTTCCCGCATCTGCCTTCGGGGTAATCCGACGCGCTTTGCCCAACACCAGGGAGGTTTTCACTTCCGTTTTCGGCGTGCCGATTTTCTTGCGCTCCTGAGCATTGCACCAAAGCTAGAACTAGTTTTTCGCAGGTTTTTCTTACCATTTGCCTGTGTTTCGAGGCGTTCTTTTCTTCCACCCGACAGCTTTGATCCCGAATGGTACGCAGAATTTCCTTTTCGCTAGCGCTCTATTTTTGGCACATTAGCTACCGCGCTCGAGTTTCACGTCGCACGAAGTGTGCGGTGCGGTGGTGCTGTGAAGCTTTCGGAACACCACTTCCCGTCCATCGAACCATAATCCGATTCAAATGAATATCAATTTAACGCCGTTTCTCCGACGTTGCCTTTACCCTGGGTGCACCGTGTCCCGAGGCTGTACTCCGAACCGTGAATCCCTTTTTTCGCTAGGCCCTACTGCGTGTTCACATGTATCATTTTCACTCCGTGTATAAGTGTGTATATGTGAATGTTTGTAGATTTCGATTTTAATCTGATTTTACACCGTTGGTGCTTTTTTGTTTTGTTGAACGATGCTCAAAGGAAACATCATCATACACTTTGATCTGATCCCGCATCAACCGGAGGGACAGAAAAGACAAAAACGAAATAATTATAAAGCCAAACAAACTTACCACCGAACGGAACGGCAAATTTGTTAATGAACCAATAAACCAATGAATAAATAGAACGTGGAATATTCTTTTTGTGTTTGTTCCTACAGCTTCTTGCAGAAAATTGAATATTTCTAATAAGTGTTGCTTGAATGTTCAGTCAACAACGTGATCCTTGATGTTGAAATTAAAAAAAACCATTTTAATCTTTGAAGGTTAATGAATCTCTGTTAATTAATCGATCTCTAAAGATTCTTGAATCGTCAAATAGTAATCTAACTTCTAATATTTTCTCTCTTGTTTTATCATTATTACCTCATTAAATTTTCAAAACTATTTTCAGATATTAATTTGTAATGATTATTAAAAGAAACTAACACTGCAGCTGGTAATAAATCTATGGAATCTAGTAACACGAAAATTAACTCACTAAAACGAATTGACTCCGAGTAAGTGAGTGACATAAGCTACTGTGTTACAACTTCTAATTTGTTTTGCTCTAAGTAGGTTTCGTTAGATAAGTTGATTCTTTTCTTCAACTTCAACTCACGAATAAAAAGCAAATGAGTTATAACGCTCATTGACGAATGAGTTGCTATTCGCTGCAAAGAGTCATTACTCATTGAAGAAACATATTGCTTTTCCGTGATTTGAATCTCTGTCAGTGAATTAAATCGCAATGCAGCAATTACAACTCTTTGTGGAGATTAGCAATAACTCAATTATTAATAAGATTGACCTCACTCCCGGGATAAGGTGCCCGTTCACGGTTTGGCGAAGGGAATGTCTTCAAACCAATGTGATTTGCAACAGGTATACCGGCCGGCCGTTCTTCAGTGAATAAAAATAAAGACATTCTCTCATCTCCACTCACTACGCTTATTCAATAAGCACATCATTAATACAATCGAAGATTATTGAAACTTGAACAGCCGAAAAATAAAAACGAGTATTACAATAAATCACTAAGGATTCCGAAATCTTGACAAATTCAATTGACCATATGAATTTCTCATGAATCTTCCAATACATAAAAAAAAACAACTTTGAGGATTCGATAATGTACATATTTTTATTCTTGAACTTTCTACGGTAAAAATTTTCCACACAATTATTTATTTTGTCCTGATGTTTATGAATCTTGATAAATATGTATAGCTCTGAGGCTTCATTTATTTATTACGTTTTATTACAAAGCTGTTTTAAATTTTTGGAAAATATTTTTTCATTTAAAGTCGTTACGCTAAAGAAGAATCGAATTCAATAAGTTCAATATTATAGCCATTCCACATATCGGACAAGAATTTTTGGACAAAATTTCTTCGAAACCAACAGCAATTAATAACGAATTATTTATACAGTCCGCAACAGACTTATAAGACCACTAGTTTTTTGGGAATAAGTGAAAGGTTGAATAGGTATATTTGATGTTCTGCAAAGTTGTAGAGAGTAAACAAATACGTTTTTTTTTTCAAACTTTTCAGTTGCGTTGAAAATTGCCTCATGTAACATAACTATAAGGCCACTTACGAAAAACCGTTATTTCTGATGCCTAGATCATTCAATTAAAATTCGGTAAAAACTATAGGTAGTTTAAATAACTCTCGAATAATGTAAATATGTTTTTAAACCATATTTTAAGTATTGTTGAAATTGTTATGCAATACCTTTCATAATCTACATAAATAACATTTTTTTCGTTAAGCCGGCTCTTCTTGTGAACTACTCTCACACAACTTATTAAATTATCAGTAAAATTAAAATAACAATTATAGTTGATGGTTGTAAACAGTGAAGCTGTTTATAGAAATAAAAAAAACACATCAAATCTCTTTTTCAACAGCACTGTTGTTTAACAATATTTTTCATAAAAATAGTTTTTATGTTAGAATTAATTAAATATCAAGTAAAAACAAATATTACAGAAAATAACCAAATTTGAGTAGTGTTGTTTGTGTAAATCACCCACCTGTCCTTTTCCTACAATTTGGCTAAGTGAAACGCAAAGGGGCGAAGGTTAAGGTCGTGCGCATCCCGCCACATACGAACGAGGTGCTGATGGAAGTCAAATGTGGAAATCGATCAGGCCCGAGCCCGGGGTCGACGGTAACACAAGACCCGGATTTAATCGGGCGACCCCGTACGGATCCTTCATCCGCTCCAACCTCACCTTCGCCAAACCGACCGGCCTAATTGGATTTGCCTGCTTTGGTTTTGGTGCTCCTTTTTGGTTCTGTTTTGCTATTCACTTTGCTTGCGCTAACCTTACCACCCGCGCAAACATTAAAGTGAACCACCATCACACACTTACCCTTCATGCCCCCTAGATTCGGGGCGCGCTACCGGTTTGATCGAAGGGCAACCATCAACAACAATCAGCATCTATCCCGGGTGATCGAGCATCGGGAAGGTGAAGTCAAAATCAAGTTGTCAGTACCAAACATCGGCACGATATGGACCATTTGTGTCGAACGCATGTCAGAGAAAAAATAGGGAAAGATATTACACCACCAACAACAACAAAGGGCACACTGAAGAAGAAATGGTTAAAATCAATCCAGTCCGTCGGAGTATCCCGTCTGCATTACGCGGTGCACTGTACCGAAGGTAGCCCAAAAGCCCAAAAGCAATCCATGAAAAGAAGGCGACACAACAAAAGGGGAAAGAACAAAAAAAAAAACAAACCGATGTACATGTTGGCACGGAATGACTCGCCACGGTTGATGGTTGCAGTGTGGTGAATAGGTGATGAAACGGGCGGGTTGATGGAAACGAGAAAATAACACCGGAAATTAACAAATCATAATATGTGCCAATTTAACGTCCAACCAATCATAGCAGGCAAAACGGGGAAGTGGATGAAACAAAGGTAAACCGGATCAGCAAAAAGGGAGTAGGATGGTTAAGAAGAGCAAGGAGTAGGGCCAGGGAAGGGAATTCAGGTGACCGTTTGCAAGGAGCAAAATGGTAAAGGTTTTAGAAATGCGGAAAATAAATCCTCGAACCTCATCGAACCATTTGTATTTGTGGACCTTACTCCATGAGCGCCGGAGGTAGTACAAAAGTCAACTTAATGTATGTGGGTGCCTGATGTTGAGATTCTGCTGCCAGCCTGATTCCAAACAATGGCAGTGTGAAGAGATCTCCCAAATCGCCCTCATAAACTACCGGGCATGACCTTCAATTAGGATTGTACAACAATGATGAAAAATGAGCCATTAATTAGGTTAGTGGTACGGGTGTGTCTTCAAAAAATAAATTCATCTTGTCCTCTATCCGACGAACTCCTCAAGAATATGAAGCTCCGACAGCAGGGGTTTAAGCGTAGTTCACAAATTACGTAACGCTAAAATTGGGATTTTTCGACCCCCTTCCCACTTGCGTAACAAAACGTGACGTTAGAAGAAACCCTCCCTCCGATATTACGTAACACAAGACCGACCTTCCCCCGCCCAACGATTTTTTTAACAAACCGAAAAGAAACGCATAGCTTCATATTATAAAATATGAAATAGCCTGTAAATATACAGACAACAAGTAAACCTGACCGTGAAGTGTAGTTTTGAACAAACATACTGAAACCTATGAGGTATTTAAAGATATTAACGCATTGATAAGTGTATCGTATTTGCAAGACCGAGTGTGACTCGTTGACATCCTCCATAAGTTGTACTGAGTACATGCTTGACCCACCAACGAAACCAGCTTGAGAGCTCCCGTCGAAATCTGTGGCAAGAGGCGTGAGTCTGCAGAAGTGTATTCGGGACACATCAGCTTGCTTCATTCGATACATGTATAACTGCGCGTAACTTAACCATCTCCCAGGAAATGGTCTGAATCGACGTCTTTCTACTCTGTAGGTCCGTATGTCGATAAAATTCGAGAAGTGGCTTCCATCAAGGCGGCTCCCGGTTTATCAGGTGGTGCCCTTGTCGTTATTCCTATACTTGGTTGAAATGCCTCCTCCTGTGCGACCTGAGTGTGCAATTCCCCACCGAAAATTTGGTTAAAGTCTGAATTAATGCCCCCCACCCTCTCACGAGTGACACAAATAGGAACACCGTTCCGGCATTCAGTTAGTTGTAGTTGAATTTCACAACGATAAAACACGTCGCAAAGTTTGACCGAAATTGGCATACAAGAGCAATATTTGGGCAAAATCCACGATATGCTTTATGGTCAAAATCCACGATATGGACCAAGTTTGACCGAAAACGGCATACAAATGCTAGTTTGTGGTATAATATTTACTGGTAAATCATACATCAAAATCGACAAGCTCAGGCGTCAACTATCAAAGATGAGGAAAGATAAGATCGAACCCATCAACAGTTTGTTATCGTTGTATAATCTACAATTCTTTTTCGTTCAAATAAACTGATACTTTATACTACTACTTCCAGTTTGGTATTTATTGAAAGTAAAAGAATTTAAAATATAACAATTATTGTAACCAAGACTTTAGCCGAAAATGTTGTCAGAATATCGAAGTGTTTTAATCAGACCGAACTGTAGGTCGCAAACATTAATAAAACAGATCTGAATTGCTCAAATCAGCACCAGATGCAATGTATATGGAACACGAGTTTTGCGAAGTATTTCAATTAATATTACGTAACACATAGCTAAACCCCCCCCCCCCCTCTCCCCATGTAACAAATCGTAACGCTAGAACGAACCCCCTTCCCTCCTCGACTAATACGTAATTTATGGATGACGCTTTAGATCGTTTTCCAAACACCAACGTCAGTATTCGGCAATCGCTGCAACTCCCAAATGCAAAGACAGAGACAATCACAATCAACATGCTTGATTCGTCTCCCCCAAAAGCTCTCTCCCTACTCCCTATTCTTCTCCAACGCTGCCGATAACGATGCTGTGGAGAACACTTGCTGTACTCGAACATCAAAACGCTGCACACAGGCAGCATGCAAAACGTTCGCGTCGATGTCATTACAGTGTAAATGTTTGGCGAAACGCAAAAGCAACTATTTGTCACAATGCCAACCCCGAATGGCAGAACAGTTCCGCGAGGGGAAAAATAAAACAACATGAAATGTTACACCCAATGTTGTCAGGCGTTGGAGTTATCCATCCGCGGAGGTCTACCGAGCGCTTCTAACCTCGGACGCATTTAAAAAGCGTGACCGGCAGGGCGCGCTTTAGCACACTGGACGCACCACGTCTGGCAGGTGCTCCCGTGTAGCATTGTGATTTAATTTTACTGCACCGTTCATTGGGCAAGAGGTGGGTCGTTTGTGCAACCGAGCGATCAAACAGTGCGATCCTTCCGATATGCGCAATAGCTCACTAGCGTGAATTGTACAAGCGCAGTCTCTGTTAGTCATAGAGTTTACCATCGAATGAAAAATTGTCCAACAGTTACTTCTTTCACGTAGATAACAAGTCATCTACTATTAAAGGACCTAATTCATGTGTCGGTTACGTTTCTCGCTTGTTATCAAAGCTTGTGCTTATACAATTCCCTTAGTTTCTTGTCAAGAAAAATTAATCTCGTCCAAGAATCTAACTCTTTATAGATCTCATAAAGTATTTCAGATGGAAAACTCTCCGGCCTTCACTAAGGAACTGCACCAAAGGAATTTGCTAAAATGTATAATTTACAACCTAGCACTAGAAAGTGCAACCAGTGACTAAGGAGTTCTTCGGGGACCATCTTCAACAAATCAAGTTCAGACACTCACATGCACTGATGGCATAGTTCATTAGGTTATAGTTCTCCTATGTACGAGTTACCTAGAGTTACCTGGCCTAGACAGACGTGCAATTAGGTGATGGCACTTTTGAAGTCCATAATTTCACCTAGCAAAACACAATTTCAAATTTTACATTCTGAAGAAACTTCTTCCTGCAAACCAGCTCTCACGATGTTCGAAGCTGAGACTATGTAGAACTTATATAGTTTTAGCAGTCACATTCGCCATTATGGACCAAATATCTCTCAGCCATGTTCGTGAAGAAGATGCTCGATTGGGTTGCTGGAATCCATATGTTTGGGTAAACAGTGGAGAAGCTGCTATCGTACAACGAATAACCCTGCATATTTTACAAAATTTTCTGTTTGCACAGTGCATAGTACGCTCATACATTGTACATGATGTTAAATTTATATAAATTTTACAGTTGAGATTCAACAATGTTTGTATCTGTTCAAACCGAATCCGATTAAACCGGAATTCAGCAACCAAGCACGATAAGAGATTAGGTTTCCATGTAAAAATATTAATAAGTTGTCAAAATTGAATAATCCACCTTCCTGGCCAATATTCATTAACGAATACCGACTACTGCTGGGATAGCCGTACAATTTAGAATCCATTATGAAAGCTTGGGAGAAGAAAACGGATTCTTCTAGTACCCTCCGATGTATTTACTCTAACGATCATTCAACCCAGTAGATCATTCAGTTGCGTTTCTATTTTCAAATCATATATTTTCAAAACGTCCGAGTTATTTACTGTTTTGACATATGTTTTAAATAAAATTTTAAATATTAAATGTAGTGATATATCCCAACAAATAATTAATTATTCCGTTAGTTAGCGCAAAGTTAGTTATTTAATTTCAGCTACAGTTATTTATTGTATAATTATGATTGTTTTACAAATACTTTTTCGCGATATAATTTGAGATATGAGTTTTGTAAATATGAACAAACGTGCTTATTTGATTTCACATTGTTCATTAGAAAATTGCTTTATTTGCTAAACCAAGTACTCACACGGTTATTTCATTTATATGCTATAGTATTACCAGCGGCGAATTAAGGTCTTGGGGGCCCTAGGCGGAAAGAGATTGGAGGCCCCCTCACCAACGAATTGGATGGGGAAGGGGGGGGGGGGAGTGCGATAAATTTATTACATATAGAATACATAGTAAAACACAGTGTATTTTACTCAACATCATACACAATATTTCTGTATTTTACCAAATTTTTTTTAATCTTTTTTCCACATTATTGTACTATTTCTATTTACTATTACGTATATACGTTATTATGCCTATACACAAAAATTTTGCTAAATGTCCAAAAAACAGTAAGATGCACCATGAAACATGTATACATATCTATATATTGTAACAAAAAAAATTTCGACTGTTTTTAACGAAATAAAAAA
>KB663710.1:247081-263342 GCA_000349025.1 Anopheles minimus
GCAGTCTATTAGCTGCGCAGAGTTTCTGGCGTTATGTAACTATCACCAGGAAATGGTCTATATTTTCCGCACCGAGTCTGAACTCGTTGGGAAGCGCCAAGACAGGAGGATAAACGGTCCGACTTGGCCTGGAACAAACAAACAACTTAGTCTTTGAATTCTTGTGTTTGAAAGTCGCTTTATTCATGCTTATTCCTAACTTATATACTAATTTTCTGCTGATCGAATGCGATCACCCCGAGCCGATCGAAGTAGCCGATCCCGATCGATCTCATTTTTTGGGGCCTCCTCATCGACGGGCCCTAGGCGGCCGCCTACCGTTAGATCCACCACTGAGTATTACGGCACATGCACAACTAGACAGTCAACTCGTCTAGTTATCCTATAATATAGTTAGTTATCTTATGAGTTAGTTAAAATGATCGTAATTTGTAAGTCTTTATACTATCTTCGTCTTAACCAGTTTTACTGGTATCACTGATACCCATGATATCAAAGTACACGACGGAGGATATTCTACTTCTGAGGTATATGATACCCAACTAGATAACTAGCATGAGTCATAAGATGTCATCCATCTGTTGGTGTTCAAATGTTAAAACACACAGCACAGCATCCGGGGCTGATTGAAAGAAGATGTAATGAAATCTTAATACGTAGTGCTTTAAAATGTTTTCCAATTTCGAATGCTGGTTACACAATTCTTTTAAATAGTATTTACAACTGTAGTTAGCGGCCTCTACCTCGTTAATGCAGGTAACCCTACAAGTTCATCTGCTCCTTTCGATGATCTCAGCAGGTCATGTCAGAGCACAAGTTGCCGGGATACGGTTTGGTCTAGCATATCTCCCGGCTTCCCGTTGCGGAGGTGGCATTGGATTTACGGTGTGCTATTGCTCAAGCGGAACTAACTTCACCAATTATCGTTTGGATGCACACCGATATGTTTCCGCTTCGTAATTGGCAGAGCGGCCATTCGGTGGCGTTGCTGAGCGTGGGTTGAGGGCGTGCTTGCCATGGAAGCTTACAGACACAACAACGGAAGTGCAACTGTATGACGCAAACGGGATTACGGGATGCGCTTGTTCGTTGTTCCCAAAACTTGCTGATGAACCTCAAAAATATCTTAAGCGCTGTACAGCTTGACCGGAATACGTCCTCATTTGCAGTGGTTTTGTTAGCCAGACAACACCAGATCGTGTACCTGTACCTAGACCAGCATACACTGCAGCGAAGGGGTGGGAGAAAAAAAAAGTTATCGAAAAGGATCGAATATCACCGGGGACCTGGAACGTTCCACCGCAGGGGTATCGATGGCAAACTCGATAAAATTCACATTGTAAATGTTGCCCGCCCATCACTGCAAACACTGCAGTTTCAACGGTGCCGGGCAAATTTCAGCGGCGAGAACTACCAAAGACTGTAAAACCCATTACCAAGGGGCGTCAGTGTAACTCCACCAAGCAAATGGTTTAATCGATAGCAACAACAACAACAAAAAGTACGGAAAGAAAATAAAAGCCTCGTTGTCTTATTCTTCTCATTTTTCAAACAGCAAATCTCAAATACCACGGCTAACGGCTAAAAGGTCAACAACAACAACTAAGCGGAAAGTACAAAAACCCCAAAATATTGGGGGAGAGACAACAAGAAGAAGAAGCAGCAGCAGCACCCGACGCGACAGATAGCGGACACTGGTGGAGAACGATTCAAACAGGGAACAAGTGGAACAATCCGGCTGTCCGGAGGAATTCGGGTTGCAGTATCAGATTTAAGGGATCGTTCGCTGTCGTTTCGCTGAGCCCCGACTTGGTTTAACATTGCAGGGTTCGCTGGAAAAAACAGAATGAGAGAGAGTTTGATAGCGTCACCCGGGGGCCCGGTAATCCACACCGAAGCGAAGAAGCAATCTCGCAATATCGATATTTTTTTTAGAAGTTGTTGTACACCTATCCGGTGCTCCACTGTGGGAAAAACCAGTGTCGGTGCAATTCCTTATCATGGCCCGGCACCCGTACGAGGTTGAAACGATATCAGCGGAAGCTTGACGACTTTCCGGCCCAGTCTCAGACATCCGTCAGACGTCGTCACTGTAGAAAGGCACTAGAACTAAACGAGAAAAAACCATGCAAACGAAGGTAAAACAAAAAACGACAGAGCAACGGTTTTGATCATTATTGTTTTTGGGTGGATTTTCTTTGCTGTCTTTGCAACGCCGGTACTTCACTCGCAGGATTGCGGTGACAGCCAGATAGGTGTATCGGTATCATCGATATCGCTGTCAGGGATTGGGGACATTCAACAGCAACACCGTCACCGTTGTACGGCAAAATGCAGCCACCGGCGTGATGATGGTGTGCATCCATGTGTCGGTTGACGTATCAGGTACCTGATCCGTTACCATCAAACATCTCTAACCTCCAGGGCATCCACACGACATGGCAGACTCTCGTGTGAGTTCCTTTTTTTGTTTTATATTCTCGGATCGCGTTGAGGAGGTTTTTTGTTGTCACCTATTGTCAACCGGCAGTGATTCGGTTCGTCCCGTCCCCGACCGAGCGACATTGTCGTCTTTAACCTTCAAACGGCTTAAATTTGCAGCTCACTTTCACAGGCTACCGTTACTGAAGGATTGGGGCGCGTTTCGCTGTGCACGGCTATTAGAGAGTCCTGGCCCGGTTTCATCAATATCGTTCTCCCACCTTACCCCAATCCCGGGCTCGTTCGTTATGTGACACTTACACGATGGTTTACTCCTTTTTTGTTATTTCTTTTTTTGTTGTTGTTGTTGTTTTGCTTCTCATATCACATATTGCATTTAACCTCTCGGGAAACCTCCCGTTAACCCGGGAGCCACCGTCCGTAGGGTTGCGCGGTCGGGCTATATTCTAGCGAAAGAAAACGGCTTGAATTTCACCCCTTTCGGTCCAAACTATGATCCGAAACTCCATCAGCGTCATCAGATGCGGTGGCAATACTTGGGGAGAACTAGCCGCAACATGCTACCCCCTCCCCTCCCACTCCCCCCACGTTCTTCTAACTTCACTCGCTCCACTTGGCTCCGTGCGATTGGATGAGGCATCTGAAGTAGACACACATTAAGGGGGTGAAGGAATCCGCACCAATGCACAAGCACGAGATGATGCTGTCGCACCCCCTTTAGCCCTTGTTCGGGGTTTTGCGGCCCTGTCGCCTGCACGTCACACTCACCCAGGTGAATTAATTGACATGCCGTGCCACCCAGGTAGAAAATTAATTTAAAATTGTTATAGTTATAACCGAACCGAACGCGCTGCATGGTTTCGCAGTATCGGGTTTATCGGAATGGAAAGTGTTCTACATGTGTGTGTGTGTGTGTGTGTGTGTGTGTGTGTGTGTGTGTGTGTGTGTGTGTGTGTGTGTGTGTGTGTGTGTGTGTGTATGTTGCTACGGGACAAGTACGTCCACAAGCCTGCCATGCCCTGGTAACTAGCTCTGGTACTGTAAAGAGGCGAGCGTAAAAGGGAAGTGTGTTGAGGGAAGCGATAGGGTAGATGGGTGTTTGAAACTAGGAAGGGAGTTTCAGGGAGAAGTACATTTGTATCCCTTTTGTGGAATTTTAAACCCTTTTTTCTTCAGGCCCCAATTTCCCTCGAGCATCTCACCTCGGTTAGTGACGAGCATCGAAGTATTGTCCACCTACCGGTGTTATGCTACCAATCAGACTAATTAAAGTGACATGTAGCCCTGCGGATTTTTTTCACCTCTCTTGCCCCTTCTCGTTTCCATCGCTCCATCCGTCGCATGCATTATTTCATTGTTGGGGCTCGTATATTTGTACAAGGGCATGGCAGAACGTCTAGCAAATGCGCTCGATTCCACGTAAACGAGACATACGATAGTACCCGTGGACGAGATGTGCTTTGCCGACTAAATCTGAAGTCGTCGCGTGCGGTTATAGCAATCTCGTCCAACAAAGCAGCCGTATAAATCAAAATCAATACCATCGCCATCGCCGCCGGAAGGGTTTGCATCCGCCGTACGGTTCGCAACGTTCTCACGCTTCGCCGCGGCGGTGTCCGAGAACAAGACCTCCATTAGGCCGCAAGATTAGATGTCATATGCGTGCGCATTTTATCGGTCAACAACCGTCCGCCGTTCGCCGTGTAAGCTGATTAGAGACGGGACCGGGTACTTGCAGACCCCTTTTTCAAAAGCGTGAGTCGCGTTCTGACTTCACATTTCTAAGCCGTTCGGCGAATTGGTTGGGCCCGGGAGTGGCTTGTGTGGCTGCGTACAATCGGACGGAAGATGAAGGGCGCTGATGGAAGTTATCAACAGCGAGCTGGAGCAGAATGCTAACGCAACGTTGACCACATTCGGCGAAGCGATAAACTTTATCGTCTTTGGCTGGTACGCTCGTACTTGTCCGCAGCATTTGCTACCCCGAGTGTCTTTTTGATGCTCAACATTTCAAACTGAGCAGCGGCAGACATACACGCAAGTACGCATCTGTTTTAAAGCGCTTAAAGCATAATCCAAGAGCACACTAGTCAATCAGACGTCGATTCCTTGGGCATCTCCATCATTGTCAATACATTGTCACTTACCAGCCAGCGAACATCATGCGAGGAGTTTGTACCGTACGGTAGTGAATGACAGGCCGGCAGAATCTAACCATAAATTAAGTTCGTAGCCCGTACGGTCCCTGGGCACCCAGGCCGACGGTAAGTAACTTTTACGTGACGTAGAAGCCGGACGGATTGACACAGTTCCGTCCTTCGACACTCGGTAAACGTTCGCCACACATCCACATCTCATCGACACCGGCATGACAAAGTTTGCAGGCCACTGCTCCTCTCGCCTGTCCCTTTCACCAAATCCAAACCCCGTAGCCGGCCGCATTTATTTCGCCCTGCCGTTATTTATTGAGCGATCAATTCCCATCCG
The DNA here is from genome assembly GCA_000349025.1 of Anopheles minimus. Taxonomy (NCBI): domain Eukaryota; kingdom Metazoa; phylum Arthropoda; class Insecta; order Diptera; family Culicidae; genus Anopheles; species Anopheles minimus. Next base: position 252,011 of record KB663710.1, read on the forward strand.
TAAGCTCACACAAATTTTCCCGACGCTGATGATGTCGTTTTTATTCATTTTTTTTTTTTTACATTTTTCGGTGCTTTTGGAGCGAGCGGGGAATGCTCCATAATGTCTTGACGCATCTGTGCACAAAGCCTTACCGGGTTTTAATCTCGGCGAAAACGGGCAGCAACGTTTGTCTTCTATTTCGAGTTGTTTTTTTTTTTGCCTGTACACCTTCGCTCATGTAGATTTATAGGGTGATTTTTGCGCGAGCATCCCCGCACACTTTGGCGGATGGGTAGGTGGAACACAAACGCACCCATCCACATTGTCGGTGTTGCCGTCGGTATTATGAAGATGAATGTATATGAAGATGGGTGCTTACGGATTTTATGAGATGCCGTTTTTGTCCGTCGGCGAGTTTCAATCGGATGAGCGGAATGGAAAAGTTAAGCAGCGACGGTAACCCCTGGGAGGTCTCAGATCTTGAGCGGCAGATTAGCTCCAGGTGATCGAACGTGGCGCAACACGGTGGCAACAAAATGGACACAATGTAAGCCAGACTCCTGTCTGTGTTTTTCAACGCTCGAATATATTCTTCGGCATAGGGAGTGCTCTTTGCGGAAGGAACAATATTGGATACTGGGTGAATTTCAGTTGAGAAGATGCTTTTTCAAAACGCAATCGGTAGAACATACGGGCAGATATCAACACATCTAGATACAAAACAATATTGTTTTATTATTTTAACAATTTACCGATAAAACCCATGATTTGTCCAAAGACAGATTTCGTAGAAGCTAACCCATTTAGTGCTGTGGTATGGATGATTTTTATAAAGATTTTATCCGATGCCCAACTGCTCGAATAGCACAGAATTCGAGCAAATTCTATGTGACGCCAGCTAAAGGATTCAGTATTTCTAGTATTTAATTTTCTATCTATAGTCATACCCTTCAAGACCCCCTTTTTTTTTGTTCTCCTCACTCTGTAGATCAAACTTGTGGAATAAATTTTTGAAGAATCTATATCAAGATATTATTTCAAATTCTAGTATCAGCGGTAGATAACACACTGCAAATATCATTAAATGTCAAATTCGAGATTGTTTAACGAAAACTACTCTAAACATTGGATTATTAGTGTTGCGTTGAGCAACGTAACGAACATCAGAATTCAGAATTTTTAATTTTTGTTTAGAGAAAAAAGTAAAAAACTTCTGTCCTTGCTCCTGCTCGAACAGTAAGTATGTTCACGTCAAAGAATACACATTCACATGTATATGAATCAAAGATTAGTTCAGAAAAAATATGATATTGACATGATTACCGATCTATCAAAACGAGTATTTATGTTTACTTGAAAAAAAAAAACATTTACGTCCTTGGCAATGGTAATAACTTATGATTTTGCAACTTCGACCGGGCAAAATGACTGGTCATTTTCGCGGACGAATATGCCATGTTCTATGAAGCCACTTTTTCTCCATTTTTCCAATCTTAATTTTGTTCTTTGATTTCAACGTAAAAAAGTATTATTGTAGCGTAACATATATTTACAGGATCTGCATGAACTATTCCCAGAAAACATTCAATGGTCAGCGCTATTTCATATTTCATCCGTCCATTAGAGAGTTGAATAAAGATTTTTCCTGCAGCCATACATCATGCTACAACGATGAGTAATGCTGTTTTACGTTAGAAACCAAGTTCATATTTAATCATAAAAGAAGAGAAAATTGATTCGATTGAACTAGATATATCTGCTTGTAAATGTGACCAGCCATTATGACGTCTGGACTAGAACTTTCCTAATCTTGCAAAAAATCTTGCAATCCATATAGCAAAAAAAACAATACATGAATTATTTAGAATAGTATAAAAAGCCCTAAAGTAGTCCCAAAGCATCCATTAAACAATTAGAACAAAAATTGGGAAAACATTCATAACAAGCAAATGACAAGTAAGCAGAGGAGTCTCTATCATTATTCAGTTAACGGAAAAAATCCCACACAATGGGGCTTTACAGAAAATGCAAATCAGAAATAGAGACAAATGTGTGTATTGTAATGAAACTGAAAATCTTGAACACGAACTAGCTATGTGCCCAAACATATTTAAATAAGTGTTCAAAAAATAAAAAAAATAGCTTGAATGTTAATTTTCCCCAATATAACAATGTATAAAAATAAAAACAAATAAGTATATACATTTGAAATTTGTTATGAATTATTTACGTGAAATGTGTAGCAAGTCTGACAAAAAAAATAGTAAAGAGTTGATAGAATAATTTTAGCCGTAAGGTAAATGAATTATAATATTTTTTTTTACCCATTTCATAATAAATCAAATTTAATACAATTTAGATAACTGGCTGTTTCTTACTTTTTCAATATTCATTATGGAGAAACGAACAAGAAGGGAACAGATTCAGGTCGAATCGTGTGAGAGATATAACTTCTCTTTGTGCACAATCCCTGTAGTGCGGACTGACTATCCAACTACGTGGTATCAATAAGTCTAGTAAACCAGAAGTGGGCAAGCATGACCTAGAAGGTCCTTACGCCAAAATAGAAGAAAACGAACTCTTTGTAACTCTTTGTAACTAATTAGATCCATTCCTCAATATGTACGGATTCATACATTCATCCATAAGAAAGAATTTGTGGCAATGTTTGTAATATGTTTTGAAATGCTAAGATCGTTAGTTCACCATATGAAATGATCATCGAACACTCGTGTTCCAAGATAGGTAAGGTTCCGTGAAACGGCTTAAACGGGAATATCATTACCTTCTACACTGGTACAAATTGGATTTATAATGAGTTATTAGTTATTAACAAAGTTAAGTTCGTTAAGTACTTGTTCGTCTTCTTCTTCTTCTTCTTCTTCTTCTTCTATGGCATTACAACCTCGATAGGTCTACGCCTGTCATTTCTGGCCATCTCCGTGACTTGAATTTACTCGCATCAGGTTTGTCAATCATGACAAAAAATCTCACGCCAATCGGTTTACAAGCCTTCGAAACATTCTGAGTACCAATTAGCTATATCTGTCCTGTGCCATTTCAACTACTTCAATAGGCCACCCTAATGATGATTTGAAACGTTATTGAAGGCTATAAAAACTGGTTCAAGACACCATTACTGTGAAAGCATGAAGCTAGTTTTCATTGGAGCTTTGTGGCTCCCTTCAATTGTTGGCTCGATGGTTTAGTGACGGAGGCACTGGTGCGCACACTATACAACCGGTACAAAATCCCAACTGAGCCGTTCTCCTACAGCAAAAGAACTGATGTGTTCCCGGCTACTTGGGGAAAAACAAGTCTGCTAATATTGGCAGGCATAATATATTTCCCCTAGTTGGCATAAGAAAAAAGAAGCGAGGAATGCTTGTTGCAATATAATAACCAGCAAAAAAAAAAAACAACACTAAAATGATTTGTTCAGAATGTGCATATTTCGCTTCGCGCGGTATCCGAACCGGGTTGGTTTTACATTCCACACTTATTGTTCACCCGTTCACCAACACCGAGCGGTCTCGCGTTTTGCCACAAAAGGTGGCTCAGGTGGAGGTGTGTGTAACGGTTTGGTTCCATACGAGTGGGGGGGGGGGGTCGCACACCCGTTGGCAGAGCAACAAGCACGAGCGGGGTCCCAACAAACCAACACAAACCAACAATCTCGTGGTTCGCCCATGAAGGTGTCGCACCTGCCAACCCTTCGCCATTGGGGTTCGGTCCGTTGCTCAGCATTTTCCCAGTAGAAGAAAATTGTCTTACACAGTTATGGGTGGTTGTTACCAAGCCACGGGAGAACGAGGGAGGATGGCACGCCACCAACACGATCATCACCGGGGAGCGAGGTAAGCCGGCACCCGGAGCAGCAGCAGCTGGACCACGGACGGTTTTCTCCCTCGTAAAATCTCATTTCAGACCGCCCATTCTTTTGGTTAGACACTGTCAGCCTGCTCACACTCACGCTCATCTTTGCCGCGCGAGTACTTTCCACGGCGCTTTTCTTTCCGGCTCTTTCGGCGGTACGACACATTTTCACACCCTCACCCCACTCCGGAGATGAGCGGCTAACGTGCTGCGCGCACTGGAAAAACATTATTTTCCTCTCTTTTACTGCGGCGGCATGGAAGATCTCGTTCTGTCGCAAGGATTCCGGAACACCTTCGCTCCGCTATATTTCTATACGAAACTATTTTTCTCACTCTGTCTCGCTTCATACGCTTTAAGGGTTGGGGCAGCATCCCTTCCGTTTTCTTCCCCCTATTCCCCTACAACACACACACACACACAAACTAACCAAAAACGTTACTAGACGCTCGGTAGTTTGGGGACGGTCGAAAGAAAAATGTGCACAGCATGTTAATGCATCCTCCCACTCGGCATCATCGACCAACAAAACGTTAGGTTCGCTTTTCTTTCTTTTCTTTGCCTACCCCTTCCTCCTCCTCCCCCCCCCCCTTCAAAGAAAAACCAACCGGCGAAGCCCTGAAAAAATATCGCCCATCGAGCAACCTAATCTCTACCCTACCCAGGGTTACTGTGTGCCAGCGGGTGGTTCCCCAATAAGTGTGGCTGATAGCGCCTTGGAAACTTTGCACTTCTTGCCTTTCGTTGGCGTTTATCAAATAAGACACGTTCGCCGGGACGGAAATAACCCGGGCGGTAGCAAAACCAACGAGCAAAATCGGTACATCTTGCAACGAAAATGCAACACATCATTCTTCAAATCGCGACTTCAATGTATGTAACTTGTAACTTTGAATACACTTAATTCATCTGCCTTTTAGATATTCAGGTTTTGGGGACATAGCTCACCCTACCCCGTACACCGAACCTACGGCTAGTCATATCCACGTGACAGCGGGGACGATGCGCTAACGTCGGCACTGAATGTGATGTACACGTCACATATATTGCTTTTGCGGTTAGTCACAAGGTGAAGGAACCTAGCAGTTCGCATCTTAGCTAATGCCTCGACACAGCATGAGGGCCCATCTGGTTCCATCGTTTCTCCTCCACCGCTCTGCCCATCTCCTCTTCCATCATCAGATTGTGTACGATATGAGGCTGGTGCGCGTATTACTTTACCGCAGATTGCTGGGTGAGCTGTTTCGCTCAAACGGACAGTTAAATTACAATGTGCTGCTACGCTTATTCACACAACACATTTCCATTTTCTTGCATACATTTTTTTATCCTAGCCGCGCCTGCAGACACTGCTCGGAAGATGTCATGTCGCAAGACAAACGGTTGAGGTTCATCGGGGTTTTTGGTTTTGCTCTTTTCACTCTTTCTTTCTCACCCGACAACGAACAGCTTGGTCGATTTCAGTATCAATAGTGTAAAAACCACAGAGCATGGTTTAAAAAATATATATATAACACGACTTTCTCGTGCAGCAAATAGCGCTCTGTGCTCTGTTTTGCTGGAATCCCTTCATCAGCGAGGGGTTACAGTAACAACATAAAAAACTAACTCTCCACCTAAATAATCGAATCGGGGGGCCAGTATAATCTATTGCCTTTACATTCAGCTAGCTGGAAAAACCCCAAACTTTCGGTTAAAGTAAAAATCGTGACGTTACGAGGAAACAGATGCACAAGGTGTGCCAAGGTGTTGAACGTACACGTAGCGTCTTCAAGAAGGAAACCACAATCACCGTGGAACGCAAATACCGTACCGCCTCTCGGCAGCTTCGGTAATAAGCAACCAGTGCCCCGGAGACGGCATGGGAAATGTGACCATTTCTTATTATTTCATTGTGTGTGCAAATAAATGTGCACTTGCACTTGCGGCACGTTAGGAACGTAGAAACGCAACTCGGTAAGTTGCCCGGAGGAGTTGTGTGGAGGGAGGGATGTAGGGAGTGAGGGAGGGGGGGGGGGGTCAAACGCTCATTCTCATCAGTAACAAAAAAAGAAAGCAACACAAAAACCGCAGATCGCATTAGCATTCACTTTGCGGTCGGTGTACGGTGCTCCATCGTGGGGTGGAAAACTGATGGAAGCGTATTCATTCCTTTTCCTTGATAAAGCTTTTCAATGAAGTATCTGCTCGAAATGTATCTTCAACATGAGATTTTTTCTACCCCGTAAAAAGTGTTTTTAAGAGGGTATTTTTAATTTTAGGCAATAAAAAAAATGCAATAGAAAATACTCGGTAATTTACACATTACTTGAAGGTATACTATTATTAACAAGACGTGTCTAAACATTATTCTATCGCATTTTAATATTACCACTACCGGGATTTGGATGATTGCAACGTTACCGCGACCAGTCAAAATGACCGATGATTACTCACTCAATAATTAGTCAGTATTTTTCAATATGTGCCTGTTATTTTCATATTTGTTTTAAGTTTTATTAAGAAAGGCTTTGATTATGAAAAAAAAATATATATATATATATTGCAAGAATTAGTAGCACCGTCGTACCATATCAAATCTAATTAGTTGCGGAGTGGTGTTTACAGTAAATCATTGAAAATGGAAGAGTTTTTTGGCTCATCAGTGTCAAGTGACAGATGAAAGTGACATACCAAACAGTAAAAAATTTCTCTTGAGTAAAAAATCTTGAGGAATGCGCTATACTGCGTATATTTGTGATAAACATGCACTTTTTTTAAATATGTTAGGCTGAACATTACGAGTCAAAATCGCTGGTGCAACTGACTGGTATTATTGAGAAAATGTTTATTTTGTAATACTTAAAAATTAACATTCGGTAGTTTAGATTTTTTTTTGATAATTTCCATAATGTGTTCCTAATGTAAATCACACTATTAAATAGTTAATTTACGCCCTAAGAAGAAAATTAATTTATCAACTCTTTTAATGTTTAACACTGCTTCTCCCTATCACTACTTATTTTTCTTTCATGTTTGAAACTTGATATCATATACAGTTGTTATCATAATTATAAGAAAAATGTTTATCTAATTTATTTTTATTTATTGCTACTACCACCAAGATCTGTGCCGGTGACGGCTCCTTGCCGGCTTACGCCAAGCACTTCTGCGCATACCACCGTACCCTCCTACTCTCCCTACTTCGGACTACCGGACGTATCAGTGTGCGATATATGGTGCATTTCGTGCGCAGTTGGAGTCTTCTGGATCTCAGGAGTTTGTGGAGCCCATAGTAGGCACGATTCCCCTGAACAATGGGCCTTCGGATTTCGTTGATGATGTTGTTGTCCGAAGCTACGATCGTTCCAAGGTAGCAGAACTCCTCTACTACCTCGTGATCGTCGCCGTCAACTGATACTCTGCTTTCCAGTCGAGATCTATCACGGTCAGAGCCTCCGACAAGCAGGTACTTTGTTTTCGTCGCATTGATCCTCAATACAATCCTATCGGCCTCGCGTTTCAGTCGGGTGAGATTCAAACGGTGAGATTCAAACGATTCCGACAACATGTTCGATACTCTCCCCTTGCACTACACACCGTCCATAATGGCCCTGAACAGCCGTACTAGCTTCGCAGGGAATCCGTACTGCTGCATGATTTTCCATAGCTCGGTCCGATCTATTCTAAAGGTCCTAGGAAGTACATTAATATTCACACGTGCCAGCGGTTCAGGTGCGTCTATCTCACCAGTCAGAAGTTTGGTTAAAAATTTACATTGAGTAATATCGCGTCTCCTGGCAATGGTTTCTAATCTTAACAGTAAACAACGTAACGTTACGGACCGCTGTAAAACGCAAGACGAAACGAGTTTTTTTTTTGCACGGATTCTAGCCTATTCGACCAGCGACTGGAAGAAGGACACCAGACAACCGAACTAGTCTCCAGCACAGAACGATCAAGCGATTTAAATAAGGCTAAAAAGCAATGCGGATCACTGAATTCATTAGATTAGAAAAGCCAGCAGGGTCTTGGAAAACTCAGTTTGTCAATGTGCTCTGAAACAAAGCTTGTAACAACATTAACTTATTCGCTTTATTAATGACATCTTTTTCTTGCACTCTCGAATGTTCTCTTGTAGATATTCTAAACCCAATTTTAGATGAAGCTTTACTTCAAATCACCAGAACTGCGTTCTATCCAACATTGTCTATCCAACATTGCATATCTTCGCTAAATATCGGGCGGTCCGGTGGCCGAGGCGATAACGGCGCAGGTCTCACACGGCAAGACTGGGGTACTAATCCCATCCGGACCGTTAGCCCGTAGTGAGGACTGAATATCTAACTACCTGGTAATAAAAAGTCTAGTAAACCAAAAATGGCAGGCATGATCGAGTTGGTCGTTACGCCAAAGAAAAAGAAGATCTTTGTTAAATCTTTGTACGTGAAGCATAAATCTAAAATAACTAAAACTGGTATTCAGCCGAAAGCACCTAATTAACTGAACGTTGTAAATACTCAAACATTCTCTTCACATTTAATTGAAAGAAATTAAAATTTATAAAAAAAAGAAAAAAATATGGAGGGTAATTAATCCAAAAAAAAAACCTTTCGCTCACATAGTAATTCTATTTTAATAGAATATGTTGACAAAAAAGAACACCACCAGACGAAAAATGCGTATCCATTTACGATGCCGTCGAGTGTAAATTTAGCTAAAGCGGAAGCTAATATTCCACACGAGGTGGTCCAAAAAATACGCCCAATCAATCTTTTCTGCAGGCCTGTTGAGGCCACAACAACATGCAGATTTCACTCATCCGAGAGTAGAGGTCCAGTCGGAGGGAAAAGCTTTTGCTTTTGTTTTGTTTAATTAAACCAAACGATCTAAGCCAGCCAGGCAGGCGGTGGGGTAGCGTATCGTTGTGGTGAATTGAAAAATAAACACACACACACGCGGAAAGTGCAGCTGAGCGCTGCAATCTCTGTCCGAGTGAAAAATGCCATTCCATTACCGTCCATCCGCCACGATATTGATGGTTTTTCGGTTTGGTCCGGGCCGGTGCTTTAGGGTGTGTAAAAATTCGCGAACGCCACTGCGGTCGCTGGTGGACGGGGGCAAAGGGCCATTGCCGGAGTTGCATCGGCCAGGATGCCTAGGCTCGCATGCCTCCAGGGAAAATAAAAAAAAATAACAACCGAGGGGAAATGACCACCACTCCACTGCTTGCCGTTTGTGCATCCTTTCCTAGTTTCCTATTTTCTATTTTTCTTCGGCTCGGTACGCCACGATGCCACCTCATCCATCAAGCGCTCGGTTCCCATCAGTTTCAGCGGGCATCCGGGTGGACGTTTTCCATCACCATCGGGTCACCCGGGCCCGGCCTACTGTTTACATCAAAGCAGCAAAAGCCTTTGGAGCCTTTTTGTGGCTTTGCGTGTAGCCACAGCAAAGCGCTGGCGGTGCGTAAACCTTCCTTAAAAAAAGAAACACACACACACAATCAAGCACCCCAGTTAGTACGGTGGTCCGGTGTATTGTGGGCACCGCAACCGGCTAAAAACCTTCCACCCAACAATAAACCCCCTCCCCCCCCCACCGGACCGCAGATTCCTTCCGTAGCGAGTTCTATATTTTTAATTGCTTGCTAATCGCAACCGTAACATAAAACGGTGGAAAAATGGGGAAATGCGGCCCGGCTGACCGGGACCGGCCAGCCGGGTGGGAAGTCTACCGCATCGAAAATGCACCACGCCAATGTGCAGTGCATCGGATGCACTATATATTCGTGCGCGCGGTCGGAACGGATAAAAGCGGCGAAACCTCTAAAAGCAACATGACAGCGAAATAAATCCACATCCAGTTTGGAAAACCTCCACCATTCGGTTGCAATATCTGCAGCGGTCTGGTGGGGCGGAAGAGGGCCGGGAGAGAACTAAGCGCAGTAACACACACACACACACAGACACACACACTCCTAGTACATTAATGGCGTTGGTTGGGGGTAAAGAGAATACAAAAAATAAATAAACCCCAGCAGTACACGCAGCACAACTGGCCACAAACGCCGTGCTGTGCATATGAGCGGAATGCAGTTGCAATCGAATGCAACATGGAACATCGAATCGGAAATCCCGTGCCAGATATAATGCCGATGGATGGAAGAAAACTTGCCCGCTCCACCCTACTGCTCCTTCCACATACAAGCAAGATAGATAAAAAATGGCCAAGTGGCAAAACAGGAGGCAAAGGGTTGGATGTAGTGTGGCTGTATCCGCACACCCGAAAACCAATCAATGATCGGTGTTCTTTCCTGCAATCCGTAATGGTTGGAAATGGAATAGTGAGAGCTGTGGTTGGATGTGTTCAAAACCTAGAGCTATATTCGCGGTTCGCAAGGGAAATCGCACGAATAATTTCTGATCAACCTTATCGTGTGAGGGTCTTAATCAAATGTGAAAAAATACATGTGATATCTGTAAAATGAAACAATCATTACATTATCCTTAATGTTCGTTTGACACGAGAAACAAAGTTTGACACTTTGGACGTAGATGTGACGCAAGACTCTTTCACTCATGGCTGCATCTGAGCTCCGAGAGGTTGAGATCCTGTTTGATCCAAAAACGAGTTAAATGTGCTCTTCAACATCTGTGGATGGATAGGTCGTTGCTGAGCAGCTTCTTGGTAGGGTATAAATCCAGCATACTCATCATGTACGGTGGTCGGTGGCCTAGTAGATAGCGCCGGCGCCGGTTTGAAACGACAGGATCGAGGTTCAAATCCCATCCGGCCCGTTCCCCCGCAGAGAGGACTGACTTATCCGCCATTACTCCAAAAAAGAAGTAGAAGAAGAGTCATCACGTACCCCAAACAACAAATACTTCACCAGTAACTATCCGCCCTGTGAATCCGTAAGGATGTCTATTCTCCCGTTAGCTCAGTTGTCAGCTCATTTATTTTTCTTTTACCACGTGTTCTGGTCGCCACACTACCACCAGAGGTATTCCATAGACGTTCTTCATCAGCATAGTCACAGATTCGTCCGCGAATGAAGTCAACCAGACGTACCAGCAGTGGCGGTGTAGGTAGCCCCAAAAAAAAACCCGTTCCTTGCAAAGAGGAGTATTCTTTGCTTCACTCTACATGTAAAACGGAAAAAACTTTAGTTGGGTAGATACAGGATCACCCTGTGTAGAAGGTGCTTGAAAAGACGATGTCACCTATAAAAGGACATCAGAAGCGAAGCAGAAAAGGAAAAAGAAGGTTGTTTCCCAAAGTCTCTATAAAATAATCAAACAACAAGTAGGTTGTCAATAAAGTTGCTCCCCCAAAGTTCGTTGCTTTACATTTGGTGTCAAAAGAGGGTGAACAATATTGCGAATTTCGGATGCTTTTTGCTGCGTAGAATAATTACCGAAGTTGTTGGCGTTCGTTGTAATAGCGGAAGAGAGTGAATTTATTTCGGTACCTCTATTTATACATTTTGGGG
>KB663710.1:269312-281873 GCA_000349025.1 Anopheles minimus
AAGACATGATGAAAGTGAACAATAATGAGTTCGATGGGTAGGAATAAGAAAGCCAATGATTACTGGCCGTGTAACAGAGCAGAAGCATCCTGACGAGGGAGGGTGGATGGGGAATTGGTGATGGTTGTTTGCAATTCGGAAGGCAAAACTGATAATAGATTGTTTGATTTTTTTTGCCGAGCCCGATCGAACCGATACATTTTTTGGGGCCCCCTAATCGACGGGGCTCTAGGCGGCCGCCTACTCCGCCCACCGTTAGATCCGCTACTGCTTACCCGGCGTTACGATCCAAACTGATTAAGGAATTCGAAAAGGTAATACAGTCAGGTGATGTTCACAGAAGGCTAATAGCTCGACGGAAAACGCATAAGGAAAGCATGCTTGAGTATGTGTATGAGATGCAACGCATAGCTCGTGACGCAGATATTGACGAATGCAGCCTAATCGAGCACATCCTTTCTACAACCGGAGTACCACGGGAAATGGACAAGTGGAGCGTGTTAATCGGATGGCCCTGGAGATGCTGGGTAAACTATCGACAGAGGATCTGTCAAAATGATTCAAATGTGTGAATCGAGTGCAGCGAGCGATGAATGCGTATTATCATTCAACAACGGGCAAAACACCATTCGAGCTGATGTTTGGCGTGAAGATGAAGAACGGTAGTGACGATCAATTGAGAGAAATATTGGAAAAGGAATGGTATGAAAACCATGATTTTGTTAGTACAGGAGTTATGAAAAGACTACAACAGTGGCGCTACAAGAACCAATTTGATAAAGAACGGAAACCCGCTTCAGAGTAGAAACTAGGAGAAATAGTGGCTATAAAGCGAACAAAATTTGTTGCCGGTAGAAAACTCGCTAGTGAATATTTGGGACCTTACGAGATCGTACAAGTGAAGCGTAACAGACGGTATCGAGATAGGAAAGTGGGACGTGGCGAAGGACCGCTGGAGACAAGTACTAGCGAAGATAATGTAAAACTTTGGGCTTACGCGTTAACAAAAGAAGGAGATGATGAAGATCAGGGTTCTGATCTCGATCAAGACACCCGAATGTAAAACGGAAAAAAATTTAGTTGGGTAGATACAGGATCACCCTGTGTAGAAGGTGCTTGAAAAGACGATGTCACCTATAAAAGGACATCAGAAGCGAAGCAGAAAAAGAACGAGACGGTTGTCAATAAAGTTGCTCCCTCAAAGTTTGTTGCTTTACATACATGTACTGCATTCGAGGGCTCTAACGATCGCAAAAGTTGGAATCCTCTCAACAATCATCCCGCTCAAAGACTCCGAGGGGATAGATCCACTACTGCATGTCTGATATATTGTATTGTATTTATTAAATTCAACGGACCATATGTGTCCCCTTTGAAGCGTGGTCTTACATTGTCTTACACTTTATAAGTAATTGGGCGCGCTGCACAATTATGGAACGCGGAACGGTTCAAAACGATCATAGTCGCTGTAAAAATGTTGTACTGCTCCTTAGTTCGGACTGTGGTGGAATACGCATCCGTTGTGTGGTGGCCTACATCGGAACGTTCGTTGGCGCGACTGGAGTCCATCCAGCGCAAGTTCTCGCGGTTTGCGCTGCGTTTCTGGAGGGTCCAGGTGGACTACAACGGACGATGTGCGTTACTTGGCCTGCAGTCGCTGCTCTCGGCAATCAACATTTACGCCCCGGCCAGATCGCTCCGTGCTAGATCACTTCTTGACATAGCGGAATGTCGTACGCGTTTTGGTGCGTCAGATCCGTATCTTGCCGTGAATTCAACGCTGTTTGTGATCGTTTTGAACCCGACCTGTCGCGTACCGTGTTCCTTAATTGTATACGTGAAGGGCGCCCAATTACTTGTTAAGTGTAAGAAAATGTATGACCACGCTTTAAGGGGGCCACATACTGTCCGTTGAATTTAAATAAAATACAAATACAAACAGCGTTGAATTCACGGCACATAACAAGAAACGGATTTGACGCTCCAAAACGCGTACGACATTCCGCTATGTCAAGAAGTGATCTAGCACGGAGCGATCTGGCCGGGGCGTAAATGTTGATCGCCGAGAGCTGCACCGGCGAGTCGATACGATTGTCAAGTAGTCCTGCGACGAAAAATCCTCGCGCGTTACAATTTCGCTGTTTCAGCGACTGCAGGCCAAGTAACGCGCATCGTCCGTTGTAGTCCACTTGGACACTCCAGGTGCGCAAAGCGAACCGCGTAAATTTGCACTGAATCAATTGGTCACCGTGGGCCACCACATCACTGATCCGTATTAGATCGCAAAGCTTACCAAGGGGCAGTAGAAAATCTTGACTGTAATCTGGTTATGGATGTCTCGCGCAATTTTATTCAGTAGCCCAATTAACTGGTTGCCCTTTGCTGTAACATGCTCAAGCTGTTCATTGAAGCTCAATTTGTCATCAAGGAGCAGTCCCAGATCAACGACACAGCTTCTAAGTTCTAGGACACAACCGTTAACAGTGTACTGGTAGAGCAGCGGATTTCGTTTTCTACAAAACGTAACGACGGCGCACTTGTCGGTACGCAGCTCTAAACCATTTAGGGAGCACCATGACTGGAACGCAGTCAAAGCAGCTTGAAGACCCATCTGGTCAACTAGACTGCGATCCGAAGGAACAGGTTCCTGGATTCACGAATCCACTCCGACTCCACGTTTTAATAAACGACCACGACTCCGATAGAGTTTCGAATCCGACTCCAGTTGCTGCAGTCAACTCCGGAGTACTCCGATCGACTCCGGTTGCTCCGTTCAATTCCGGAGTACACCGATTGATTCCGTTTTACTCCAGAGCAGCACCGGTACTCGAAATTATGAACTCGGACGTATATGGTACACAATGCAACTCCCTAGAAATGGGCCTATCGCTGAAGCAGATAACTATTTGGTATTCGCCCGACGTTCGTTCCTTGTAGTTTTCTTAGTGTTTGAATTTGCTTTGGCTAATTTAACACTAAAACTACCACACTTGTCGTTTCAAATGTCTAACCATTATATTTTTTAGGTTAAACAGTCTACCGTAGTTATTGATTTAAAAGTAAATCTGTTGTTGATCGATCTTCAAAACAAACCTTAAAAGATGGAAATTATTCAATAACAATAAATAAAATTGCAAAATCAATAAATAAACTAGTTTTTCCATATCTTTACAAAGCAAGCACAATCACGTTTGTCAGTTCTAGCATTTAAAGTTGATGTCGGACTAGCGGACTTAATTTTCTAAAGATTTTGCCTGTTGAGAATTCTCTGCAAGACGTTCGGGTCGGATACGGTCAATGTATTGGGTTAAACATATAACTAAGGGGCAAGCAGAGCAGATTCTACGTCTAGTAACATTATCTGTCATAGTTCTTCGTCTGACAAATTTTGTTACAGCAGTTTGACCTTTTGACTAGATGTGTACCAAAGTCATGATTGCTATTGGATCTCTTCTTTCTGTTGCTTATTTTTGAGCAACACATCACGGTGAAATGCAAAACTGAAATTATTATTTTTAACCCTCCACTCCCCCTCCCAAACACACACACACACACTTTACCCACTGAAGTCGGTCCGAAGTCAACTCCGGCTGTTCTTGGAGTCTGATCGATCCAATTCCGCTATTTTCTTCATTCTGCCCAACACGAATGGACACCAACTTCGACGGCAAGAGCACCTCTTCAATATCATGCCAACGAAGCCGCAATAAAACACTCTACTGCTCTGTTGCACCTGATTGCGTATCTTCTGTATCCGCTCTGTAAAGGTGCACTTCGGGATTCTTCCACGTTGTGCCACCATGGTGCCTTCAACATCATGTATTTGTGAATTTCCTCCAACTGAGATAGGTGATATATTTGATGTACGTCCGACTCTGCAGAGCGGCGCTTCATGTCTTGGAATAGTCGTGTCTGCTGCCTTCTCAGTCGTTTGTAGTTTTTCACGTTCTGTTAAGTCTCACACTGGTGGATTCAGGAGCGTGAAGCATTTTACACGAAAAGCCTTCGTCTGAACTTATCATCATATGACTCCTTATATCTTCTATTATCTGGCTAAGAAGGGTGAAATATATATTGGAATATCAATTTTGTATTAGCTACAAATGTAGAATCAAGTTTATTCCTTCCAGATGCTATTGAGACTTTTAATTTGAAGTTGTGAACAGATTATTTTGTACAGTTTACATTCAATTTTACAGTAATCACATTTGCTCATCGGAATTTTATCACAAAGTGAATTTGAAAGACAATTAGTTTAATATTATCTTAATGTATTAAATAAGTATACAAAAAATTAAAGCGTTGAAATAAAATTACCACTTTCACACCACACAGCTTCCACAATCATCCCACGGAGTGTAGCGCATCCCCAGAGCAGTCTCTTGCTAAGCAGACAAAAAAATTGCCACGGTACGCAGGGATGCAAATATTCGATAAAAATGGTCGATCAACGAAAGATCCCAGCTCCACGCAGTGTGAGCGAGAGAGATAGAGGAATGAAAAAAGAAACAAACAAACAAAAATCCCAAAACGGACTAAGGGAGATTTGATCGACCGAAATGACATTGAAAATGACATCCGCGCTTGCTCACCCAGCGCACCGTGCCAGCGTCGTTTGATTTTCGTTTCTGTTTTCCCAAAAAAACCCTTTCCGGTGGCTCCTTTTCCGGCGACCGTTATCCTTCCGCACCGGTGTATACGTTTCAGAAAAAGCAAATTAATCTTCACCCAGGAATCCTGGTGCCCCCGTCGTGCTGTGTACTTTTGTTCTTTTTCGCAGGTTTTTGTTTTTTTTGGTTCACTTCACTTTCACCCTACCACCGCCTGGCTTGTCTCGTTTGCATGTTCGGGGCGCTGTCGACGCGCCCATGTTATGTGTGACGGATTGTTTAGTATTTAACTTTTTGTCCTCGCTTGTTATGTCATATTCATGTTTCTCCTTTTGTTGCCCTCTCGTTGCTGTGTATTTCTGCATCCATTTGCTGCTTGTTATTTTTCATTTTCCACTCTTTTACTCCCTTTTTTATCACTTTTAATATCACTTTCTCTCACTTTTATATTACACTTCGCTCACTTTGCTTTCCCGTTCTCGTGTGGGGTTTTTGTTCCCTTTCCGTACTTTTGGTTTTATTTGCCAGTCACACGATTGCGATTTTTCTTTTTCACTCTATTTGCAGTCTGCCTTCCTTATTGATGAGATGATTTGAGTTTTATGTTGTTTTCCTTTTTTTATTACATCCTCTCTTCTGCGCTAGTTCATCCGGTGACTATCCACTTTTCTACGCCGAATGACGGCAACAATTTGGCCACAAAAAATTGTACAAATCGAACAAACACACACACACGCTCGTACGCTCGCACCGTCTGCACGTGTGTGCAACATTTATAGAGATGTTAACAACCCTTTTGCTGTCATTAGGGGTTCGCGCGTTTTTATGCGTTATGCTTTTAATGTTTTCGTCGCTCGCTCTATTCTGATTTCTTCTCTTTTTTTTTGCTACTATTTTAATTCCTCACTTTAATGTTCCCTTGTCGTACCGGGGTTTTTTTTCTCTCTCTCTTCCTCTCTCTTTTATTTCTATGGTCTCCCCGGGGTGGGATTTATGCTATCCGTTCCGTTACGGGCGATGGTTCGGGCGCGTTTTGGCCTCCGGGGTCATTTTCCCGGGCTGCTGCGGGGCATTTATCGTTTATGATTCGACAGACGTGATGATCGTTGCGAAATCGTGCCATTTCTCGCGTGCAGGCGTGATGCGTTCTGCCCTATTACGGGCACCACCAGCACGCATCTTACTGCCAGTGCCTGCTGCATTAGAAGCAATGCTTTCTGTTGTCGTTTTTTTTTTTCTTCTTTCGCCATTATCACGATTCTTTCTTCCCAAATGAGTGTGGTTATCAGTGATAAAAAAGGGGTTCGATATGTTTTTTTTTACTTCGACAGCTCTTGTTCGCCCAATTACCCGGACGGCGGATCGATCCGGTCTCGTGGTTCAAGCATGTGAAAATTGTATTCCACGCTCGGTTATTCGGGTTCGGTTATTCCGCGCTATTTCCGCAAAAAAGCAATATGCATAAACGGAAGCGGGCAAAAGGGCTTTGCCATCGTCAAAATTCATGTATAATACCTTGGACAAACATAATTTGCGTCGCATCAACACCGCCAGTACCGCACCGGAACCAACTTAGTGTGTAATTCTTTCCATTTTTACATACCATCCTTAATAGTTACCCTTTTTTTTGTTATTCCCAGCTCATCTCAATTCCTCACCTCAACCCTACCGTTGGCCCGAGTTGTCGATAAATCTCTTTGGCCTGCAATGGAGGGGAACGCAAGAAAAAAAAAACTATTGCGGAGCCGGTAACAGTAATTACTTGTGCACACAATCAACGTTCGCGAATCATCAACGGTTTTGGGCATGTAAATTTGAATTTTTCTGTGTACATTGCTGCTTCCCTACTTTTCGTCCATCCGGGTCGTCTGTTAGCAACGGTAAGAAGTGGAAATGCAACATGCAACACACGGCGCATCCTGAAATCGTCTGATGGAACCATAGCGAATCCATAGAGGGATTGTCAGTAAAAAACAGCCCGTTTAACCCGAGGACTCTTAGTTTTTTTTTGTGCGCACGTACGACATGATCACTCAATTTCTTCCACCACGGATTTGACGACGAAACGGATTTTCTATGCAGTTGATATATGGTACAACGAGTGCACATTTTGTGCCGATTTTGTTTTCTACCCGTTTGCTTATTTAGCGCAGCAGAAAGATCTATGTTCCTCTTAGGTTGGAAAGAATAATCGTTTCCTTTTTTATATCAGCACACTTTCACGTTTTCTTTCACACGCAGAGTTCAAAGTGAGACATCACCATCCCATGAGAATTTTTAGTTCATTATAAGACTTACACATGTTTCGATCATTTTATATCAGAGATGGGTATAATTAAATTACATTGGTTCAGGTGAAAAGTTATTTTATTTTAATTTTTTTAATTTTAGTTTCCACACAGTTTATTTAAAATATTTGGTCATATCTTACACGCCAGAATAAACATCATACATACACACATTTATTAGCAGTCTGATAATTAACAACCTCCAAGCTGAAATATTTAATCTACAAAGAAAGAAACCGGAGAATTATGGATAGGTTTTGTAATGAGCTTTCACGAAACCGATAAATGCCATAAAACTATTGCAACAAATGTCGCAAACAATGATTCATCTCATTGACGCACATTTTTTACACACTGCAATTTTCGAACATTGTGGTTTGAACATTTATTACAAATGTTAGAGTAATTTTCCGAAGCCTCTCAGATGTACCAATTATGGAGCTATGCGTTCCAATCGTTGGCTATAAATGTACCAATTGTTGTGCTAGTCCAAAATTAGTGTTAGAATTGATTTCAACAGCTTTGGAAACAACAATACTGTGATTGATATTACCATCCTTGAATGTTCATTGTAAACTCTGTACGTCATCCTTTCATGTATCCCCGCACACTATTTTGTTAACTAGTATTTAAGTTCGCTCTTAATAAAGGTTTTATAAAAAAAAAACAGCAAATGAACAAAATAAAAAAAAATCCTAATGCTTTTAGGGAACATCGAACAACTAATAACATCCACAAACATTGAAAAATAAAATGTTTGGTTAGTTTTTGCATCGTGGTTATTTATATGCATGCTGCGTTTTGAAGACAAGAGCAGCAATTTGTTCAGGCAGTTCGAAATCGGGGATGGGAGCCTTTTGTTCATAACAGCTGGCAATTTCGTTTTATATTAGGAAGCAATTTCGTGTTCTTCGGCATATGCATGCAAATTACATTACTCAGAATACATTGTGAAACTTTATACTACAGCTATCAATACTACAGCTCACACTGACTGCATGAAGATATTACCATAATTAATGTTTTTCGATTTCCGTGGCACCAATTATAGCACTAAGTTTTAAATTCACAAAAAAATGCATACTGGACAATTTCAGTGAAAGTGCATCAAAAACCAATTTTAACAACCATTTGACATCAATCACGTGTTCTGGTTTCAATAAAAAAGTAATTCGAAAATATTTCTTTTCTAAGCAAACAATAAGAATTGCTAATTTTTTGACAACAAAAGTAAAATGATATTTTTTTCGAAAAATGGGAGCTTGTGAATGGACAATTTGAAGAATAATCTTTGCGATGAAATAAATAAACTGAATAAGGTAAGGGCTTGGGAATCTCTAAGCCCTGACACATTACTTTACTTATTACTTATAAAATATTTAGCAAAATGATAAAACTCCGAAAGTTGTATAAGAAAAAGCTCACTGGCTCATAAAAATGAAATTACGAAAATAGAAATATTTTTAAAGCTCTTCTATTGATTAAAGACAATATTATGTGCCTTAAAAACCAAAACATCACAGGGCAATTCATCTCTCTTAACAATGAAAGGTTGTCGGAAAATATTAGAAGTTTGCTTAAGAATTCTAGGCACTTCTGGCGCATCACCAAGGTCCCAAAAATCGAACCGAAACCTATCCCTCCTTTTGGATAGTATTCATTTTACTTTACTCCTGTGGAAAAAGCTTCCATGCTTGCTTCGCAGTTTGCTCAATTACAAATTTGCGAAACTGTTGGACAATTGCGAAATAATTTCGGAAATGATGTCTACAACACCATTCAGCATATATCGGATTCCCCTCCATCTATAGAAGATGAAGGCAAAGTCTCAAGTAATTAAGTTCACATCCTCATCAAATATAGTGTTAGTTTTAAAGCTCGGGGCAATGGCAACGTGTTTACCATAACCCTTAAACCCGTTGGTAGTAGTACGATCACCCTAATAGCCAACATGTTAAAGAAATTCCTTAAATTTTGATATTTCCCACAGCACTGGAGATTTGCTATAGTAGTTCCAGTTAGAAAACCTGGTAAACACCTATGTCTCAGTTCTAGCTACGCACCTATCGAGTAAGTAAGATTTTTTAATACATACTAGGATGTTGGAGTATTGTATTGAAAACGATACTCTGGCTGATGTACAGCTTGGATTTAAAAAGAGACACTCCACTGCGCACCAACCACAACGAGTTTTAAATGTCATAAACAAGGAAAAGGAGAATGGGAGATCCACTACTTTGGATCTATTAGACATACAATGTTTGGCACAATGAACTTATATATAAACTCACGGTACAAGGGTTTCCCATGTACATTACACAAATAATACAAGGCAACTTGAGCAATAAAACGTCGGTTCTGTACCTTGACCTGGCTCAATCTGATTCGTGCGTAAATTGTGCTGGAGTTCCACAGGGAAGTGTCATGAAACCTCTCCTCTACAATCGCTATTACTGCCGATGTCCTTACACTTGATAGAAAAACTCATTTATCACTTTACGCCGAGAACACCGCCATATGTTTTTCACATCGATGTTTATTTTAGATTACACAAATAAGTATAGTAAAACACTTCAAATTAAAAAAAAATAGCGTTCGTTGAAGTCTTTTTGTAAGGCATTAAAAGAAGAGCCTCTCTAACATTATCTAGTTAGATGATACTTTTCAAACAAGTGGTACTTCCGGCATTAAAATATGGCTATAAATTTGGTTTAAGTCCAAATGCAAACTGTCAGGAATGAGCGAAAGCGTTGAACATAAGTTCAAAAACTGTAATGTTATAGCAAATTTTTAGAATTTTGTGAAACCACGATGGAAAACAATATTACTTCACCTCCGTTTGCAGAACTTATTAAACCTGTATTAAGTAATATACAGAAAAAATACTAGAATATCTATCATATCAGCTTACATAAATTATGATTCGTCAGGAAACGCGGTTCCCCATCTTCACACGATACGAACGGTCGCTGAAGTAGGACCGCATCCAGTTCAGCATTGCGAATGCGCAACACTTTCAAAAGCTGCCTTGATGTCCGCATTAATCGCATCGACCTGAAGGTGTGCATCGAAGGTCCTGTGGCAGAGGCTGACAACTCCAACAAGATTGCTGGTAGTTGAGCGCTTACAATCGCAGAGAGCCCTCAAACCCAACCAAGATTCAAATAGTGTTTGGTGGATGCTCGAAGAGGAGTTAGAATATTTAAATAAAAATAAAACTAAACTAGGAGTGTCGACAGCGTCTGCCATATCTCTCCAATTCATCACCTTTATAATCGTTCGTATCGTGTTAAGATGGGAGACCAAATATCCCGACGCATCAGTGCTGCTTCTGGTGTACCACAAGCAACCTTGGTCCGCTTCTCTTCGTGATCTTCATCAACGATGTTACACGTGTGCGTCCTCCAGATAGCCACCTGCGCTACGCGGATGATGCGAAGGTGTATCTTCCGATACGCAATCAGGAAGACCAGCAGCGTCTTCAGAATGTCCTGAATGCGTTTCAGTCTTGGTGATGTACGAACGGTTTGGAGATATGTGCTGAGAATTGCGTTGTTGTTACGTTCGCCAGAAAACGCGAGACCCTGGTTTATGCGTATACCATTAACGGCACTGCCCTCGAACGCAAAAGCTGTGTCAGAGATCTAGGTGTGCTTCTTGACGATAAGCTGAGCTTCCATGACCAGCTAGAGTACATCGTCACTAAGGGCATCAACTAGTTGGCGTTGTAAAAAAAACTAGCGCGCGATATTACTGACCCGGTCGCTTTAAAAATGATGTACTGCTCCTTAGTTCGGACTATGGTGGAATACGCATCTGTGGTGTGGTGGCCTACATCGGAACGTTCGTTGGCGCGACTGGAGTCCATCCAGCGCAAGTTTTCGCGGTTTGCGCTGCGTTTCTGGAGGGTCCAGGTGGACTACAACGGACGCTGTGCGTTACTTGGCCTGCAGTCGCTGAAACAGCGAAATTGTAACGCCCAAAGATTTTTCGTCGCAGGACTACTTGACAATCGACATTTACGCCCCGGCCAGATCGCTCCGTGCTAGATCACTCCTTGACATAGCTAAATGTCGTACGCGTTTTGGTGCGTCAGATCCGTTTCTTGTTATGTGCCAAGAATTCAACGCTGTTTGCGATCGTGTTGAACCGGACTTGTCGCGTTCCGTGTTCTTTAATTGTATACGTGCAGTGCCCCCAATTACTTATTGAGTGTTAGAAAATGTATGACCATGCTTCAAGGGGGCCTCATACGGTCCGTTGAATTAAATTAATAAATACAAATACAAATACCAATAATGTCTTCAGTTTATGGAAGATTCATTTTTAGTAATGGTGCACATTATGATTGTCTATTTAACTCCATCAGGTTTCTGTGGATGGGCGTCACAAGTTTAATATTGATTGATATGAACATTATCTGGGCATACCATGTCAGGTTCTTCCAGGTTTCTTCCATGTTTTGGCTTCGGTGCTCGGCTCACAATAAATTGCTCTGGATGTAGATAGTAGTATTTTAATCATCTTTCAATTTACTGGTTTGTTATAACCATGGGTATCGTACGAGAAAACTTGAAAAGTAGTAGCTTTAGCGCTTTAAGATAATTTAATTGTTTATTTACTAATGTTGAAACCATAAAGACCACGTTTAAGACCAAATATATTTTTACATGTAACCTGAAAAAAAACAGATTTTTAAGCTTAATGGTAAAACATGCTGTAGTCTAGATTCAAACAGTTTTTTTGAAAAATCGACAATACGCGATTTCTATGTATGAAGGTATTACCAAGGAATATCTTAAGAACCCATTCGAGTGGTTGAAGCTAATGAAAAACCTTAGTTGCAAAATTCTCCGGTATGGAAGATAGTGCTTCGATCACATAAAATAACACTTTATTAGATATTGGTTACAACATGTGATAGCCCCTTAACACTTCAAATATTACGTGGAGTATAGGCCAAAGTTAAAATTCATTTGTTTACTATTCACGGTAGAACGGCTGGGCCGTATATGTGACAACTAAATATGATGAATTTCTATCGAATAATATTCCAGTTTTAATTTTACATCTTGAAAACGAACCGGCCGCATTCCTTTTAATTTCGTATTATTAGTCTGGAGTTTAGACTAATATTCCCATTAATTGCAGCACTTTGTAATTTTAAACCTTTTTTATCTATGTGAAAACATAACTCACATTTGTTACAGCGTGATGTTCTTTGGCCTTTTTTGTATTTTTATTTCGCTCGAATGCTCAGAATGCGATGCTAGAAACGTTAATGATTTTGGCGAGTTTCCACAAATTTGGAAGAAATTTTTTAGCATGCAAGTTTTCCACAGATTTTCGAGAATTTCTGAACAAAGCTTGTCTCCCGTTTTTCGCTAGTGTTTCAACAATTTCCAACGGGATTATAGTAACGAAACACTGTAAACAATCAAGTGTACTCCAAGAATACTCAATCCACGAGTATCAAATGTATCCTTCAAGGGCTGTGCTTCTTCAAGGATTCATCGGAGGCACCAGCAGGCGTTGGCAGGCGGGGTCAGCATCGACAGCGCACCGGTGAAACGGCTAGAGAGGTCGGCAACCCTGCGACAGTGGCAGTCGGAGTGGGAACAGGAGGCTGGTCAACCCACGGCCAGCAGGTTCCGGCGCTGGAC
>KB663710.1:282763-293317 GCA_000349025.1 Anopheles minimus
CTAAGCTCGACATACTTGGTATCGGGGGTAGTCTACTTGCTTGGTTAGAATCTTAACTATATGGGAGATCTTACAAAGTACTGATGATCTTACAAAGTGTGATGTCCTGCTTATCCAACTCCTTTGTCGGCTCCTCTGGGGTACCGCAAGTGTACTGAGTCCTTTGCTTTTCATTCTTTTCCTAAATGACTGTGTTCCAACTCTCCCTTCCGATGGTTTCCTGTTATATGCAGATGACCTCAAAATATTTCATCCTGTGTCTTCAATTTCCGATTACTCCTTCCTCCAACACGCTATTAACTCTTTCTCCGATTGGTGTCATTCCAACGGCGTACTCCTCTGTCCTGATAAATGTTGTCTAGTTTAGCAGGTCACGTAAGTTTACGTACCACTATACTTTCCGTGGCACTCCTATTAGTCATGTATCGTCCGTAAAAGATTTAGGTGTATGGTTAGATGAGGCTCTCACCTTCAACGTCCAAGTCGACCATGCTGTGAAAAAAGCCAACAAATCATCTGGACTGATCGTCAGACTCTTATCGGAAATCCGCGATCCTATCTGCCTAAAGGCTCTGCTGCTGCTGGGTTCGTTCTACCTTGGACTACACTGCTGTTGTCTGGTCTCCGCTAGGCTCAGTTGCGTTGGCCTGGCTGGAAAATGTTCAGCGAAAATTCACTCGCGTAGCAGATCGCCGTTTCCTCACAGGTTACCAGCATCCTCGACCTTCTTATCCCAACCGCTGTCAACTTCTTGGTCTCGAACCCATTGAAGTTCGACATTCCCATTCCCGCGCTAGCTTCATTGCAAGGTTCTTTTCCCATGACTTTGACGTTCCTTCCCTTTTATCCGCCGTTCCTTTATACGCTCCGTCTCGGTACCTAAGGAATCGTGTTCCCCTTTACATCCCTTCCCACCTTACACGATACGGTTCCATCCAACGATCCTTTTCTACAAGCGTTATCGGCGTATAGGTAATTCCACTCCCCGCCATAATTGTTCCCCACATTCCTCGCATTCCATCTCCCTATCTCTTTAGTATGTAGTAGTGATGGGAACTCCGGAGTGGATTCACGAATCCACTCCGACTCCACGTTTTAAAAACCGACCTCGACTCCGATAGAATTTCGGATCCGACTCCGGAGCTCCATTCACTCCGGAGTACTCCGATCGGCTCCGTCAGCTCCGATCAACTCCGGAGTACTCCGATCGACTCCGGTTGCTCCGTTCAATTCCGGAGTTCACCGATTGACTCCGTATAACTCCAGAGCAGCACCGATACTCGAAATTATGAACTCGGACGTATATGGTACACAATGCAAATCCCTAGAAATGGGCCTATCGCCGAAGCAGATAACGTGGATTTCGTTCAAGCCGCTTCTTCACTTTCCGAACCATATCTGGCGATGTTGCTGATTTTTTTCGCCCACTTCCTTGACTTCGGGCTACGCTACCAATATCACGGAAACAAGCGATGGTATGAGACACAAAATATTTATTAACGTTCAAACGCTGGAGGGCTCTAACGATAGCCACTTTTTCGGGGTTTTCCAACCAAATTTAAAGCAATCACTTACTCCATCACGAATAATAAATTTTCTTATTAGTCCAACAATAAAATGCTCTGGTGCGTTTGTAATCAATATAATGAACTGTCATTGAAAGAAATATGACAGCTGTCAGGCGAGCTGTTCAGAAATGACAGCAATCTGCAATTTGTTGCAATTTTCGCATCTCACGCTGTATTAGGGAAGTTTTGAAGGATGTGATAATCAGCTAGAAAAAAATATGAGAGAAGATTTTTACATCGTCAGCATGCAGAAGGTGGAAGGATCGAGGGAGGATTTAAACTTACATCATTTATAAACAGAAGGAACAATATAGGACTTAACGCACTTCCCTGGGGAACTTCCCAGAGGAAGACGAGAAGGTATCGGAGGAGGAGGAGTAAACTTTTACTAATAAAAAATATAGAAGGATAATAGAAGAAGAGCTCAGATCGAAGATATTGGAGAATCTCTCGCTGTAGAATTCTTTACTTGATAACCACACAAATGCTAATAGAAATTTTAGCGAGTAAATACCTATAGGCATTCAAATGAAACCTTCTGTAGTTCTAATGAATATCTCTGTGCTCTCTCTTCCTACAGAAACATTCAACTAAATCATGTCTGCCATAACTAGCTCACTAGACTTAATTGTACCAAGTAGCCACATATTCAGTGCCTCAAAGTATTCAAAGTTTTATTAAAATATTCAAAAAATAAAAACCTTCAATTTATAAAAGCTATAATGACATAACTGTACGTGAACAAAACGGAAATACAGTCGTCAGTAGCTGGTGACTGACATGGCAGTTAACGTGTTTACTAAAAGCAGCTAGTGTAAACGTACATATATAACTCTCTTCTACTTGACACACCATACGAAACAAAAAAGAAACGATCCCTATTACTTGTTCACTTAAATGGCAATAATCGTAGAAGCTATTTTATTTTTTTTTACCGACATCCCGGTAAGCTTATTAAGGGTAATCATCGACTGTGCATAAGATAGCCCTTACTCACCAAGGTGGACGGGTGTGGTTGGGATGGTTCTGTAAGAAGCAACCAAGGGACTACGTTCGTCACAGGCTGTTTTTTTTTTAACAAGTTAGTCAGATTTTTTTCTACCTTGTCGCTCCCTCACTGTCTTGAAAAGGTTCCAAGTCATGATGGGCTGGTCGGGTAGGTATGGGGTTGCTAGTTAGCTAGCCTTAGGACCGTTATGCGAAGAAGTCTCCCTCGGGGACTACAAAAATAACTAGCCGAGTGGCGATCGAAATAATCGGTAAGTTTTTACTGTTTCCGTATGGTAAGCAGTTGACAGCATCTTCCCGTTGCCGCATACAAATAGCCGCATTTTCATCACCTTCGGAGATAGGGGGCGGACGTTACGGGGTTTGTTGCGGAAATTTAGAACCCTGGGAAACACGGACTGTCGTTGCGATCTAAAGGTAAGCTCGTAAAATAAACATCAATGAAAACCACCCAGCACACGTATTGGTGTGTGTGTGTGTGTTTTTTTTTTACAAGGAGGTGTGTGTGTGTGTGTTTTTTTTTACAAGGAGTTGAAATCTTCGAAAGACACCACTAGGGGCGACATGGGGCTTTTACCCAGTAAAAAATCTCCTTGGACCCTATGCTCCCTCCCACGGGATCACCTGTGTGTGTGTGTGTGTGTGTGTGTATGTGTGTGTGTGTGTGTGTGTGTGTGTGTTTTATGTATTACATCGTGCCGATTGAATTGATTGTCATTGCCGGTAGATAAATTCAACCAAAAACAGGTTTCACCGGAACAAGATTCACTGATATGTGCCTGATCATTGATCCCATCCCCGAAGCTTTTCCCGGCGAAGCGGAAATAGATGCACGATCCTTGTCAACGTTCTTCCGCACAAGCGGAGGGAATAATTTTCCTACTGTTCTTGTAAACCTCCCATGTCCCGCTTATTGCTGTTTTCCAGCCGTTGTATCGCCTTCGCAATTGCTTTTGTTTTTTTCCTCACGGTTACGTTAGGTTTTGGGGTTCAATCAAAAATGAAAACCATCAGTGCGGTCTTTGGCGTTGGTCGCGTTGATAAAACAAAAACGATTTCCAAACCACAAATATCGATGGTGAGGTTTTATCACCCACACAACGCCCCCTTTCCTTTGCTGCCGTCCTCCACAACGGGCTTCTTCCGGTGATTGTTATTTTAAAATTGCGTACGTCATGTGTGTGTATGTGTATGTTTTTTTTTATAATGAATACTGTAACTATTTCCCCGATGCGTAATGTGATGGATTTTAATTGTTTCTATTGTTGCTGCGGATGGTTGGAATGTGAACGATATTTCATTTCATCTATTTTATTGTGTCGCACCCATTGTCACCGTCCTTGTCCATACCGCATGCAGCGTAATTGTTTTGCTTTGGTTTAAACTGTTTCCTTTTTTTTCGCTCTGTGACAACCGGTGACATTTTTCAGTATTTTCCATGGTTACGGTATTGTATCGTTTTGCAATAAATGTACCATTTTTCTACATCCCAACAGCCCGTATGTTTACGAGTGAAGATCCGTGTTTTTTCCGCCACTCAAAGTTTCAAAATTATTTTTTTGCAATCCAAAGGTATACCCCTCCACTCCTGTAACCCGAATGTCGAAAGAGCGATGTGACAGCACAGCATAGCGTGTTCGTTAATCTTAATCAATTTGGCAAATGATTCTACTTTTCACTTCCACTGGCACACGGAACACGGGGTACGCGTACAGGGAACGCTTTGCAAACTATGAAAAATGGCACCAGTGCCACCTACCCGTCCTGCAGCGCCCACGCGCCCCCCAAGTGTGATTTAGAACGTTTGTTAGCATAACACGACACCAGCACCGAAGATGCCATTTCCCTCCAAAATCCAATCAACAATCGGCACACATCGTTAGCAGAAGATGGCAGCAACCGTGCCTTTGTGCCGTAAAATTGAGACAATTAATCGTCACACACACACACACACACACACACACACACACACGTGGAGAGAGACACGCACACCAGCGAACGAAGTCATAAGGGGCGCCATTCTTCCGGTGTGTCAACCCGTTCTCCATTTTCGATGCAAAGCGCCTGTCAGCAAGGCGGATTCTGCAGCGGGTGAAAGAATGGGTCCAACATGTCTCACACCTCAGCACCGTTTTGTGGACGAAGGGAGGGAGAGGTAGGGCAGGTTGGCTTGTTTGCCAAAGGGAACGTATATTAATCATAGTAGTAGCAGCCA
This sequence comes from Anopheles minimus, assembly GCA_000349025.1. NCBI lineage: Eukaryota > Metazoa > Arthropoda > Insecta > Diptera > Culicidae > Anopheles > Anopheles minimus. The sequence continues at coordinate 287,555 of KB663710.1, forward strand.
TTAATCAGTGACCTAACGTGAAGTCTTCCCACCAGCCCATGCTGCACTATGCACACGAATACGGAGCCGTTACCATTTTATGGTTGTCGTTTCTCCGGGAAAACACTTTAGCTTTATGGGATATTACTATGTTAAAATGCGCGATATACTTCATCGCTCTACTACTACCCCGGTCTGCTATAAAGGTGACTTGCCCGCCCTTTAGTAACAGGATATTTATTGTGCATTGTTTATATTGTATTGTGTAAAAAAAACGGGGATATTTCCGTTTAGAGTTTTAATAAAGGGGGTCTAAAAATGGAACATCCATTTATTACATAATACTGCTAGAAGATGGAGGAGGTTCCTTCCAATGTTACAATTTCTTATATACATAGCGGGGAACACACAATAAAATGATATTCGATCCGATATATTCGAAATATACTCTCAGTTCTGCAGAAGGACCAGATCATCATAAGGAATCCTAGTTTCCGGCTCTCAACAGTAGAAGTGACCGTAGAGCGTGGTATAAATTAAGGATAAACATATATCTATGTTCTACTGGAGTTTCTGTAGAATCGCTAAAACTTGGAATCTGGACAAGTCAAACATAGTTATCATAACATCCGAGCAGCTTTGCATGGGTGTCAGGAACTTTAGTTGAGATTCTCGACGTTAGACTTAACTTCAAAATGCATAGCATTTGAGAGCCTAAAGGACTATGGGTTTCATTTTACACGTTACATCCGATTTTAGCCATTCAATCTATCTACAGACGCTCTTTTGCAGCCTCTGTCTTTTTCTTCTTCTTTGGCCTAACGACCTACTCGGTCAAGCCTGCCATTTCTGGCTTACGAGACTTACTAATATCACGTAGTTGGATAGTCACTCCTCACTATGGGGGAACGGTCCGGATGGGATGCAGCCTCTGTACACTCTGTATTAGAGTATGCTTGTATTATTTGGAGTCCGTGTAGTATCGATGGTTGCTCCAGATATGAAAATATTCAGAGGTATTTCACCCTTCATACACACCTTCCTTCACCTGCCTGTATGGAACGCGTTGTGATATAGGTGACATATATCTCAGGCATGCTTTGTTGGTGGTTTGCTTTTCAGTACTACGGATGCCCCAAGTTGTACTGTATTAACGATTCACTCCTTTCTTGCTTCAGATGGCTTAATCGTTTTTCAGATCAATTTGACTTTCACTTCTTTCATTTCGTATCCGTATGCGAGCCCGTTCCTGATTTTCTTCCCTTGCCCTTTCCATAGCTCCTCCTATGATGAGTTTTGCGGTAATCTTTTAAAGCTTATTCATATTATTGTTGTTAATCTAAGTTCACATTGTTAAGCCTTTTTTATATAAAAACTTTTTATTTAGAGCGAACTTAAATACTAGTTAACATAATCGTGTGCGGGGATACATGAAAGGATGACCTACAGAGTTTACGATGAACATTCAAGGATGGTGCCTTAATGGCGGACTTATGTTTTTCATTAGTATTCATTAGTGATAGTTATTACTAATAGCTAGTTGTCAGTTTTTGGGGCGGTCCGGTGGTCGAGGCGATAATGGCTGGTCTCACACGGCAAGACCGGGGTTCAAAACCCATCCGGACCGTTCCCCCGTAGTGAGGACTGACAATGGCAGGCATTACCAAATAGCTCGTTACGTTATGCCAAACAAGAAGAAGAAGTTAGTTTTTAATATAAATAATAATAAAACAAACGCTAATAACTCATATATATATCATATTCACGTACAATGGTGTAATACAATTGAAATTCAGCTAAAAGCAAGTTGTTGGTTCGTTCGGAACTTGTGGGGATCACTTCGTTATTACAAAAGGTCTTGATAAAGTAAATAAAAATACAGATATTTATCATACATCCATCTTGAGGTTGTGGCAAAATAGTGTAATGGGTCGTCTACATGGATGCGTAACAATAATTTGAAACAAAATTGAAATCAACGAGCGATCACAATTTTTTTTAAACAAAACTGTTTCAGACGATTCATCGTGTAGCCACCATTTTGATACGCTCTCATCGCATTAGTACAATGTAAACTCCTTCACACAATACAAAAATCCATCGCGTAGTTTCGTCATTCGAAAATTGGAATACAACTGTTAGTAGGTCGGTGTTAATGTGAATAAGTGGTCAATTGATGTTTAAAAATGCCCTGACTGAATCGCCACGGGTGAGTTGATTGGAAAATTTTCTTAGTTGCGGAATAAAGGTTAGGCAGCTATGTAACCACAATCCAGCCTCTGAACTAAGAGAAAACACGAACAACCCTTTGCTTGTGGAGGAGTTGGTGGACCAGTTCAACCCCAAATCACATGGGTTCGGTTCAAAAGGAAGGATCAAAGCGCTTGTTGAATCTGTGGGATGAGACGACGCATCTAATCAGTAATGCAGCAGCTTGGGCAGATGAGTTTTTAACAGAAAATGAAGATCGTAAAGAGGCTTAAACAGGGTGATATATATCCTGAGCAACTATTATAGACTTCGTGTTGTCTTATCGAGTGCTCCTTCACTATACTATCTTCTGCCCCTTAAACGAAGTTTACTGTATCTTGGGTATTTTAGTCTTGGTTGTCCTTCCAGTCTTTTTGATCGTCTAAGCGGTGAAGGACTTGTTTCACTCCTCGTCCTTTTATATGACAGTTTTACATTGGTTGGTGTATGTGTTTTTGTTCATTAGATTTTCCTTCTTCCTTATTTGGTTTGTATGTACCATACTTATTACTTCATTAACGTTTATCAAATATCTTATTACTTAAACATGTGTTTTCTTTTTCACTATCGCAGGGATATATCTCATGTGTTCTTTAAAATGATTTCTGTAGTATACTTGTTCTTCATCTTCATACAGATCCTGATTTGTTATAATTGGACCCTATCTTCTAAACTCCTGTTTCGTTGACGTTTGTTTTTCATGTTCCTTCGTAGGATTTACTTTTGTAATTAATATGTGCGGTACATAACAAAATACTTCCTCCGACGGTGTTACCGTACATGGACTATTTCTGTAACTCAATAGAAATTGATTAAGTTTCCTTTGTAGATTTAACAGTTCAAATCTCACATCGAACAAATACTTATTTAGGCTATCTTTAGCGGTTCTAACCGCCCTCTCGGCCAACTCATTTGACTGTGGGTGGTACGGAGGAGACTTACTGATTTTTATCCCTTTTGCTCTTAAAAATGACAAAAACATTTCTGAACTGAATGGAGCACCATTATCTAACACGATTTCCTCTGGTAATCCAAAACATGCGTAAAACATTTCTAGCTCTATAACATCGTCATTCGGAAATACTATCGACTATTAAGAATAATGTACTATTTACTAAAAAAGAAAAAAATCTATATGCACTCTTTGAAATGGACGCGTGCATTGTAACCATTTGGTTTTCACTATTTCTTTTGGTACGGCTTGTCTACTCTGACAGACTTCACATTCTTCCAAAATCCTTATCCATATTGTTCCACCATACGAGTGTTCTGGCAGATATTCTATTCTTACCACGCCGTTATGATTCTCATGGAATAGACTAACTATTTTCTCTTTCAGCTTATCCGGTATGTCTACTCGAACGTTGAAAAACAACACTCCATTTTCAATTTCTAAACTGTTACTAATCTTAGCATAATCTTTTAGTTCACACACGACATTTTTCAACCATCCATGCTTAACGTTTCTGTGGACTTGTTGTATTATCTAACATTTGAATTTTTTTCACCATCTCCATATCGATGATTGCCAAAGACGTAATGCTATTTAGTTGTGTGAATTCTTCTGCTATCACCAAAATTTCTGCTAAAGGTAACCTATCTAACTTATCTACTTAACCCATCCACATGAGCCATACATTTTCCTGGCCTATGCTCTATCCAGTATTCATAATTTGCTAATAACAGTGCCCATCTACTCAGTCTAGCCACTGCTATAGAAGAAGTTGTTCTTGACGGTTTGAATATTTCCTTAACACCTGAGTTATCTGTCAGAAGTTTGAATTTGATTCCATAAATGTACTTATGAAATTTTTGAACACCAGAAATAACAGCTAATGATTCTGTATGAACTTGAGCATAGTTTATCTGTGCTTGAGAAAGAGTTGCTGAAGCGAAATATGTTGCGAACGCGACACAAAATATGTTAAGCGTACGTAAAGTAACGTAAGCAGGCACGCAAAACTAATAAATGCTAAATTAACTATATTTCATTTGCCTCAAATAACGTAAATATTATCCGAAAATGTTTAACCATTGCGCTAACTTATGATGCTAAGCGTGCATATCCACAACACACGAGAGATGGTGACAATGACGAACCAAGAAGGGTTCGTCGATATCAATGTAAACAATAATCGTTCAAACGATCGTACTTACGGTGCGCTCACATTCAATACGTAATGACATAAAAAAGGGTGACAATTATCAATTGAAATCGGACCGACCGAGATTTACGTAAACAATAACCATGCAGACGATCATTCTTCCGGAGTGCGCACTTTCGACGAATAAACGAAATATGAATTATTCTAAACAAGCGCACCATCTACGAACGTGCCAAATAATAAATATAAACAACATAATGTAATCAAATAGTCCCTTCAAAACCTTTCCCACGAACAATCGAACTAACAATATAGTATATAAGCATGAAATTCGCTAATAAACGACACTTGCTCTCTAAACCTTAAACTGGTATCTTCGAGTCATTCGGTTGGCAATCGAATCAATCGGAGGTCCACTTCTAGATACTTGTTCCGATCTTATTCGGAAGAAAAGGCTAGTCGTCCGACCCGTGCGATTCTGGGCGCCTTCACTCTTACCATTTCGTTCCCTGAAACTAAGATCCACCGTTAGGAACTGATTCTGGAAATCCAGAAAAAAGCCTAACGTCCGATCTAAGTCGATTTGAACGAAAAAGAAACTTGCGCGAGAGTTTCGGAATTGGCCCATCTTCGCGGGGTCAAGGTTCCACCAAACGGCGGACCGTGTTCCGGTTTTGTTCCCGACAGTAACAAAATATTTAGTTTTACTATTCCTCCAATTTCATGTGACAATACTGCTCCTAAAACACAGGGACTTGCATCTACTGCTAATATAAAAGGCTGTAATATACAAAAATATGTTGCCATGTAGTATATAAAATAGGTTGCACTGGAGCAACTGCAATGGGATCGGAATCACTGGCTTTGTTACACTCGAGAACCACCGGAAGGCGGCTCTGAAATAATTGCACGCAGACGTAGTTTTTACATGCCTAGTCTGGACAGTCAACTACGATTGATTGAATGTCCAAGAGGAGACGGCTTTTATTCATCGGGTTTGTGTTTTGGTTTTGTTATGCTATTTGTTGAGTTCAATATTTTGTATTTAGGTTAAGTCGAAAACAAATTGCATCATTGGAATGTTAGGTCTATTGGTCAATATGTTGAGTTGACATTTTCATTGCTAAGCTACCTGTCTGAACTTGCGCTTGAACTTGTCTGTACATGTTTTTAATCGGTATCATATTGCATTGCATCATACGCAGAAAGCGTGCGCTGTTATGATTTCATATTGTCGATTGAGTTGTTCGCGTTTGTTGTCGCGCGCACGGTTAAACTGCTGAATTTGCTGATTTGTTTTCTTGACTAAATGGTTGGGTTACTTGCGTTCGTTGGTTAAGATTTGTGTTTTTGAGCATTGGCCTATGTGCTGTCTTGGTTTTGATAAGTTGAAGAAATAATGATAGATGTTTAGCATAATCATGCTACA
>KB663710.1:293327-313450 GCA_000349025.1 Anopheles minimus
TTCCACCAAACGGCGGACCGTGTTCCGGTTTTGTTCCCGACAGTAACAAAATATTTAGTTTTACTATTCCTCCAATTTCATGTGACAATACTGCTCCTAAAACACAGGGACTTGCATCTACTGCTAATATAAAAGGCTGTAATATACAAAAATATGTTGCCATGTAGTATATAAAATAGGTTGCACTGGAGCAACTGCAATGGGATCGGAATCACTGGCTTTGTTACACTCGAGAACCACCGGAAGGCGGCTCTGAAATAATTGCACGCAGACGTAGTTTTTACATGCCTAGTCTGGACAGTCAACTACGATTGATTGAATGTCCAAGAGGAGACGGCTTTTATTCATCGGGTTTGTGTTTTGGTTTTGTTATGCTATTTGTTGAGTTCAATATTTTGTATTTAGGTTAAGTCGAAAACAAATTGCATCATTGGAATGTTAGGTCTATTGGTCAATATGTTGAGTTGACATTTTCATTGCTAAGCTACCTGTCTGAACTTGCGCTTGAACTTGTCTGTACATGTTTTTAATCGGTATCATATTGCATTGCATCATACGCAGAAAGCGTGCGCTGTTATGATTTCATATTGTCGATTGAGTTGTTCGCGTTTGTTGTCGCGCGCACGGTTAAACTGCTGAATTTGCTGATTTGTTTTCTTGACTAAATGGTTGGGTTACTTGCGTTCGTTGGTTAAGATTTGTGTTTTTGAGCATTGGCCTATGTGCTGTCTTGGTTTTGATAAGTTGAAGAAATAATGATAGATGTTTAGCATAATCATGCTACAAGGCTTTTTAGGATCAAACGGTATCAATACGTTATTATCCACTAACATTAATTTTGTTTTTTTCGAATGATTCCTGGCATTCCTTTGACCACACATACATTTGATCTTTGCGTAAAAGCTCATACATTGGACTCAATACTGTTGCTAAATTTGGCAAGAACCTGCTGTAATAATTTATCATTCCCAAGTACGCTTGTAATTGCATCACATTTGCTGGTACAGGTGCTTTAATAATAGCTTTTACTTTCGATTCATTAGATGTTATTCCATTTTTTGATATTTTGTACCCTAGGTACTCGATTTCTGTTTTAAAAAATCCGACTTCTTTTCGTTTAGCCTATTTTGTAAAGCACTGTCCATTTCGCAATTTTTGCCAAAATATCACCAATCCTCGGTAATGGTAATGCTCAACTGTCAGATATCTATTAATCGTTGCATCTCCATCCAAACAAATACGTACAGAACTGGTGTACGTGTCGGTACTTATATACCGTCACCCACTTATTATTCGAGGTTTGCTTCTACTTTTTCTATTAATGCGAACGGTACTGAATACGCTTTGTGAAAAACGGGTGTACAGTTTGGTTTAAACACTTAATTAGCTTCAAATCCTTCTATCGTTTTCTTATAGTTTTCTTTTGTTAGATTCAGAAACACACTTTTCATCTCTTCAATCCATTTATCCGTAACAATTTGATTCAAATTAAAGGTTTTTCTCCAATCCTGAAATATTAAATCTAACGCACTTATACTATACACTTACTTACAACCTAACTTACGATACTACAGCAACTACAACGAGCAATGCGCTTTCCGGAATAAGACTAAGGTTTCAGGCTGCAGAGAGCGCCATCAAATGTTGCTTCATCGTTAGGAAAATCTGAGTAAAACTACGAACGATATTACACCAAGCACCCGGTAACATCTTTATGCAGTACGGTAACATCTAAATTCGACACGATGCCGTTCATCGACGAAGGGTTATTGGTGACTTTGATCGACGAATCTATAGCGAATTGTTTGAATGCATTGGGGCGTGCGAAAACCTGAAGATCTGAAGCGCAAGCGTGCGAGAACCTACATCTGAAAGACATCCCGCGCAAGAGTGTATGTCACAGCAGCCAAGCATAATTTTGGATCTGGTTCATCGTTAGGGTGGTCGATCTTTGGATACGGAAGGCATTTGAGTATGGTCAGCGCGTATTTGTTTCCAGACATAAGTAACGAAGGACCGCACGATCTTATTAAGAATTAGTACAAAGAAGAGCTCGACGAAAAAGCCAATATGTTTCCGGCTGAAGGCTGTCGAAGAACAACTTGCTAGTACATTCTAGAAGCCACTACACGTCGCCTGGGTGTTCGATTCGAGGTGAGCTTGTTGTGGAAGAATGATGTTCGACAGTTCCCTGACAGTTCTGGTATGGCAGAACAATCGATATTGGAAAAGTATGTGCTAAAAATGATGAAAGACCATCAAAAGAAAGGCTCATAAAATAATGTTTGATGAATAGCAGGCGCCTTCGGCTAGTGTATGATGCATTCCGATCACCGTGATACAAAATCTGAAGAAAACGGGAAAGCTACGCCTGCATCAGTGAAAACTGTGTCACTTAACGCAGAACTACTTAAATGATTGGAGCTGCTAGTGCCACTTCCTAAGAACGTAAATCATTTCTCTCGAGTCAATCTGCAGCAGTGTTGAAGGCGAGCAGCTTCGATGATCGAGCACACTTCTAAGGAGAAAATACGTCTTCTATTGATCGAGTACTGGGAATAGCTTGAATGACAAAATGAAGTTTCATTTCTGACTGATTCGGAACACGTGCTGCTATCGAAATGAAAAGTGCTTAGCTTTCCCTCTTGGAGGTAAAATGCTTATGCAAAATCTGTGGAAAACGGGACACAGCTGGATTGTGCTGTTCACTTGTTTAGTGATTCGCGGCATTCTACCTGAGATAGAACACAAACTTATGTCTATGGCCGAATCCTGTCTAATGGCGATACGTCGTTTTGTTTGTCAACGAGGCTGGACGATGAAGGATTTGTTGGAGCTCTACAAGACATCAAAGAGAAATATGTTGATGAACTGACGACTGCTCATCCTTAATCCGCCTGTTGCGCCCCATATGGGAAGGGTGTGGGAACGTTTAAAGTGATCAGTAAAGGAAATTTTGAAAGAGTCACACGATGAGCTCACTGATGAAGTTATTAGGCTGAGGATATTATTAAAAATCGACCGTTAACGACCGTACCTTAAGAGGGTAGCGAAGAGGAAACAATTATTGCGAATCATTTCCTGCGAGGATCCTCAAAGAGCGATAACAGGAACAATGATGATCAGTTCTAAGGAAGCTCTTCCTGATTCTCAGTGAGGTAAGCCAAATTGAAAGCTATATTGCTAATCGCTTTAAGACTCTGTTTAAAGAAGAACAAAATGAGACGATTAATTCCTTTTCGTCCAATAGAGTAATGCCCTCATGTTGCGAAGACAACAGAAAAATGAATGAAGTGATTTCAACTGCAGAAATTTGATCAGCTATCAAACACAATAATTGTATAAAATATTTAGCACAATAATGCGAGTATGTTTTGAAAATGTTATTAACTTACATGAGGTTGTTGATCCTACCCAAAAAAGGCAAAACAATAACATATTCCAAGCAATAATATCATTAAAAGAAAAAATAGCCACATTAAAACAAAACAAAATAACAGCTTTGTCAGGAAAACTGATTTCGTTCGATTTAAATCAAGCTTTAGATAGAGTAAACCGCAATTTTCTTTTTAAAACTCTTAACGAAACAGCACTCAATAACATCGTTAAAATCCTAAAAATTATAGGTGAAAGAGCATTTTCCAAAATCCTTACAAATAGGAAATTATTCAATCCAGTTCGTATTCAAAGAGCTGTGCGACAAGGTGCTTCTCTTCATGATTTATCTACATCCATTACTCAAAGAACTTTGCAAAATATGAAAAATCAATAAGATTGAAGTAATAATAGAGAAATTTGGAGAGGAAGCGGGTGAGAAATTGCATATTTTTAAATGTACAAGGATAGATATAGGCTACACTTCCAACAGGAACAAAGTCAACATATCATGGTTGAATACAACACATAAAATTATAATACTAGGATCCTTCTTAAACGATTTAAAAATCAATGGGCAACACAAACTGGGATGAAGCGATAAAAAGAGTAAAATACCACACATGGATTAATCATAATAGAAATTTGAACACAATACAAAAAGTAAGGGTATGTACATACTACCAAAACGTTGGTATATAGCATCTATGTTTCAACAATTAAATCCTCAAATATGCAACGTAAAAGGGATAATATCGAGTTTCTAATGGGATAGAGGCAAACTGAGAATCTCAGCACAAACGCTAGCTTTACGTAGGAGAGATGGAGGTCTTGGTCTTGATATGACAGATTTGAAAAGCCAAGCGTTAATTATTAACAGATACCTTAGAGAATTAGAAAGCACTACAATATAGAAAACAGTATTACAAACTATAAACAACCCACCGAATATCACATCGTCAAAACTCACTTGTATAAAATATGTTATAAAAGAATCAGCCTATTTACCAAGAGAATTACGAGAAAATCCATCCAGCAAAAATATGTATAAACACTATACAGAAAACGTAACGCAAATCGAAAGTATGCTTCAAATACCCAAAAAAGAACTGGAAGCAAATATGAAAAATTTGCACAAAAATGAGATGACCAGTAATCAAAACAGTCATTATAATTATCTCATTCACGAGAAAGTAAAGAATAATCAAGAGTTGAAAAATATGAACGTATCAAACTCAGAAAAATGTCCAAACTGCAGCGAAGTAGAGTCCTTAGAACACAAGTACTCAACCTGCAATAGTATAAAGGCAAAATGGGAGAAATTTACCAAGATAACAAAAAGTGTCGAAAAGAGAACTCTGAGCTGGAAATATTTCATGTTCCCAGAAGGCATTCCAAAAATCGATTTGATTTTTTTAAATAAATTATATAAATGAAATAAGCAAAAAACCCAATATACTTATTAACAAAGAGATTCTTCATTTTTTCTTGTTCGACTGCACCAACAGCCCAGTTTTACGAAGTACAATATTTCTAAAAAGAAGCTTTAATATTCGTGTTAGCGGTATGAAAGGCTAAAAGAAAACCTCAGAGATACCAACGGTTCGCGAGCCTAAGGTCATTTTATCAACAATATGTAGATCCTTGGAAACAGTGGAGAATCAAGCTTCTTTGAAGCCCTAATCGGAAACTATGCCGGAGTTGATAAAAGAGAGGTGGAGGCGGTGGAAATAGTTACAATCTGCAATGATTTTCGAGGCCAGCAAATGGAAAACATTTAGAATTTTGTAACAAAAACGCCTGACTTTACGTTAACTTCAATGGCAAAACCGGCCTGAAGGCCGTGGATGTGTATATGCCTCCGAGAACTGAATGTGGTTGAATGTGAAACAAGACTCATACCATGAAAGTGGTTGGTTGGTTTGTTAGTTTATAGAGGCTTTGCGTCAATCGATTAAATTCGTCTCTGTACCATTAAAATGCTTTCTCTGGTTTGTACGAACTCCTCCAAGTCGGTACAACGACTCTCTACCGATTGACAAACCTAGTTATGTCAGTGAGTCTTTGCAAATCTTTCTTGGAGTTATTAAAACTAAAATCGATCACTAAATGAAACATAAGATGAAAAGTCGCCCCTACCCGGGATAGTGCCCTTTCACGGTTTGGAGAAGAAATTGTTGCCCAAGCAATGTGAATTGCAGACTAGATTAAGTTTTAAGTGATTAAGTGATTGATGTTTTGAATTGTAAATAATGGTTACATTTCCATTGGTTGAAATTCTCTATGCCCAAGGCGGCATTGTTCTGATAATATCATTGACCAACAATAGTATCATTGCTTTGAAATAGTATATCCCGAAACTTCCTTAAATGAAGATTTTCCTAAGATCTAAGTATCTTCGGTTTGCATCTTAGGGAGACTTCTAATATTTGAATATGTTTAACAAATCTGAACAATTACTGTGACATTACGATCATTGAAGTACCCACTTTAGAAGGCACTATAAACAATACAGCTTCAATACAATAAACCCTTCATGCAAACAATCACGTCACTCAGGTTTAAATCTTCTAACATGTATTGTATTATGGCAGTTCTGTAACAGAACTTTTAATCATGAGATAGAAACAAAGGAAATATACGAAGCCATTAGAACAGCATCCAAGAATCGTAGTCCAGGGGAAGGACATAAAGAACTAAGTTTAATATTTAACGAAGTATTCAAATTCAACCGAGTACACCCGGGATAAGGTGCCCTTCCACGGTTCGGAGAAGGAAATGTCTCCCAACCAATGTGAATTGCATATTACTTTAAGTTTAGATTTAAGATCATAGTTATAAGCAATCCGGCCTGGCCGTAATTTATGAATAAAAAAAAAAGTATTCAAATTAAAAATTCCAGCGGAATTCCTTGACGGGATAATCGTGTTAGTTGCCAAAAACAATAGCAAAACAATGAATGTTTAGAATATCTACGACCCGTCACATTGCTTCACTGTGACTATAAAATATTTAGCAAAATAATAAAACTAAGAATCGGGGTGGCCCGGTGGGGTAGTGGTATCGGCGCAGCTCTCTCACACACAGGGAAGCTCATCTCCTTTGATATGGAAAAGCCGTTTGACAGAGTGGATCATACGTTTCTGCATAGAACCTTGTGTGCAATGGGTTTTAACGAGAAAATAATCTTACTCATTAAAAATCTAAATGCAAATGTGCATTCAAGAGTGTTAATAGTGCCCTGCTACCTCCAATAGTAGTGGAACGATCGGTAAAACAAGGCGATCCAATCACAATGAGCTTATTCGGTATATTTCTACAGCCTCTCCCTAGTAAGTTGGCAGATACAGTATTGGACAAAACAAGTGCAACTGAATTCCAAGAATCATAAAAAGCACTATTAAACCTAATTTATTCGTTATCGAAATCGAGCAAGTTACTGGAGTTGACGGTTCGTTAGTTTAGCTGTTTGCGACATGCTTATTGTAGCTGTCAACTGTCACCTGACAGTTCACCGGTAGAGTTTTGCTGACACGGTCCATTTTACACTAGGAAAAACAAGTGGAAGTTTTTATAGTAAGTTGGAAAGGTTTGTTGACAAAAGTGTTCTTCCGAACGAAAACTGGACACTGGGACGTTGTAGTCGAACAGGTTGGAACCGTATCGTGTAAGGTGGGAAGGGATGTAAAGGGGAACACGATTCCTTAGGTACCGAGACGGAGCGTATAAAGGAACGGCGGATAAAAGGGAAGGAACGTCAAAGTCATGGGAAAAGAACCTTGCAATGAAGCTAGCGCGGGAATGGGAATGTCGAACTTCAATGGGTTCGAGACCAAGAAGTTGACAGCGGTTGGGATAAGAAGGTCGAGGATGCTGGTAACCTGTGAGGAAACGGCGATCTGCTACGCGAGTGAATTTTCGCTGAACACTCTCCAGCCAGGCCAACGCAACTGAGCCTAGCGCAGACCAGACAACAGCAGTGTAGTCCAAGGTAGAACCAACCCAGCAGCAGCAGAGCCTTTAGGCAGATAGGATCGCGGATTTCCGATAAGAGTCTGACGATCAGTCCAGATGATTTGTTGGCTTTTTTCACAGCATGGTCGACTTGGACGTTGAAGGTGAGAGCCTCATCTAACCATACACCTAAATCTTTTACGGACGATACATGACTAATAGGAGTGCCACGGAAAGTATAAACGCTAACGAGCTAAACGAGACAACATTTATCAGGACAGAGGAGTAGGCCGTTGGAATGACACCAATCGGAGAAAGAGTTAAGAGCGTGTTGGAGGAAGGAGTAATCGGAAATTGAGGACACAGGATGAAATATGTTGAGGTCGTCTGCATATAACAGGAAACCATCGGAAGGGAGAGTTGGAACACAGTCATTTAGGAAAAGAATGAAAAACAAAGGACTCAGTACACTTGCGGTACCCCAGAGGAGCCGACAAAGGAGTTGGATAAGCAGGACATCACACTTTGTAAGATCTCCCATATAGTTAAGATTCTAACCAAGCAAGTAGACTACCCCCGATACCAAGTATGTCGAGCTTAGCTTCAAGCAGGTCGAGGGGCAAGCTATCGAAAACCGCCTTAAAATCTATGTATACAGTATCAGTCTGGCGACCGGACACCATATTAGATATAGCGGAGGAGACGAGACACATGAGGTTAGAAGAAGTAGTGCGTTAAGGGATGAAACCGTGTTGGTGAGGAGATAGGTGATTTAGTGTTACGGGAAGAATGGAAGAATGAAAAGTGGACTCAAGGACTTTTGATGGGAAGCAGAGAAGAGCGATGCCTCGGTAGTTGGAGCAGATAGAGCCTTTTTTATGGATTGGAACCAGCCACGTTGTTTTCCATAATGCAAGGAAGGAACCCTCTTGAACTGGAATTAGCTGGGATGTGAAAAAATGGCGGACGGTTCTATTCAATGATGAATCAAAGTTTAACATCTTCGGAAGCTACGGTATTTGCCGTGTACGTCGACCGAAAGGAAAACGCTTAGATTCACGGTACTACAGAAGACGATGAAGCATGGCGGAGGCAATATGAAGGTCTGGAGCTGTTTTTCTGCAACGGGTTTTGTCCAATTCATCGAATCGATGGAATCATGGATCGTACCATGTACAATAACACCCTGAAAGATGTTATGCTGCCTTATGTCGAAAGGAATATGCCATTACAATGGACCTTTCAACATGATATCGACCCCAAACACACTGCCAAAGTGGCCAAACAGTGGTTTAAGGGTAAACAAATATTGATAATGGGGGCGGTCCGGTGGCCGAGGCGATAACGGAGCTGGTCTCACACGACAAGACCGGGGTTCAAATCCCATCCGGACCGTTCCCCCTTAGTGAGGACTGACAATCCAACTACGTGGTATTAAGAAGTCTCGTAAGCCAGAAATGGCAGGCATGGCCGAATAGGTTGTTACGCCAAAGAAGAAGAGAAATAATGATGATGGACTGGCCGCCACAATCTCCGGATGCAAACCCCATCAAGAACCTGTGGGAGATTGTTAATAAGCGAATTGATCGTGAAGGTGTTTGAAATAAGGATCAGATGTTTGCCCAAATACAAAAGGCTTGGGCAGCAATTCCACAAAACATTATTGACCATCTGATCGAGTCAATGCCTCGCAGATGCAAGGCCGTAATTGTTAATAAAGGATTCAATACGAAATATTGAAAGCCAAATTGATTCTGGTAAACAACACGCAAAGTTGCACTTGTTTTGTCCAGGAGGAAAACATTGACTTTTTAATAGTTCGGTTTTTTATGAATTGATATGTATGAATAATGGTTGTTTTTGTTATAATAACCATTAAAAGTATTGTTTCTACTATCTAAAAAATATTTTTATCGCAATTGACTTTCTATAAGCCTTCAATGTAGAAATAAGTTATTGGGATTGACTGGTTGCAAATGTTTTGTCCAATACTGTATATGCAATAGTGAAAATGACTTATGTTGTGCATATGCCGATAGTGTTTCGATAATCATTACCAAAATAGAAAAAAGAGAGCTTATCAGTAACGCATTTAACGAATTTGGATTAGCATCAACAAAATCGTTGTTGATTGGTTGGAAAATTCATACAAAATAAAAATCCTCAGTAAAATCCTCGACCAATTGTCTTAGACTAAACTGGAAGCGCAACCGCAAATAATAAGGCAGCACAAGACAAGGGAACTGAACATTCATCAAAAAGTAATATTGGAAAACACTTATCTCACGTCGAAATTGTGGTATTTAGGGTCAATAGTGTCAATTCATAAACAGTTGTTAGGGCGCATAACAATGCTGTTAGGATCATTTATATGGGCTCAAGGGGGCCTTGAGCTAAATGTATCAGTTAGCTGTAACAAAAACAACAGGAGGACTCAACCTTTTGGTGCCTGAATTGAAATTAAAATCCTTGCTTATAAACCGTTTCATAAAAGAAAAAGAGGTAATGTCACTCAGCAATAGCTATACTAAATACGATAATCCTTCCAACACTTCAGACATTCCAACATTTCATACGTGTTTAAAAACAATAAGAATCGAAATAACTTATCTCCACAAAGCCACTATAGTTATCTGCAAAAGCAATATATAAATCTGTACTTGAAACACTGCCTACACCACACGTTCAAACTAAATATAGCGCATTAAATTGGAAAAAAATGTGGAGAAACAGCAACAATACCAAACCAAATTCCTCACAAAGAAGCCAATATTATATACTAGTGAACGAAAAAAAATTCACGCAAAAGTTGAAACATCAATTTGGTTTAAGTCCAAACCCAAACTGTCAGGAATATGGAATTATTGAAACCATTGAACACAAAAACTGTAAGATTATTGAAAATTTATGGAAGTTATTTTGTGAAATAATGATAGAGAATAAAATTTGTTTACCTCCTTTTGCAGATATTAATAAACCAGTTTAAGTAACATACACAAGAAAAATAGAATAACGATGATGTCAGTTTTTATAAATTATACGTCGATAATCAATAACAATGAAATGGCAGATTATAACAGCATTAGCAAACACCAATTAAGGCAAATGATAATAGAGTTAGAATATGATTTAAGTACAAGCATTGTAAAGTTAGTAGTATTGCGATATATATCCGAACGCTAACTAGATGAGCGGTTTTCATTTTGCAAAACATTTACAACCAAGGATTACAGATAATTCCTCGAAATTGGGCTACATTGCGCCATCCGATGAAGTAATCAGCGATGGTTTCGTCGTGTCGCGTTCGATAAGCAATAAAATTCGTTCCAATTTATCGATTAGCTTTGCCAAATAGCTAACGCGGCGTGTGATACTGTCAGGCCACGGCGCTGAGGATGCGATTCGCACGCCTGAAATAATAATAAAAAATAGTCCATCGTCAAGCCCGCGGATGTGCGGATGTTCCGGTTGCTCGTGACGGGTTGTTTTTTCGTAGCAATTTTATTTCACCATGGTTTAAGAATTGTTTCCGTTACGGCTCACCTCAACCACGCTATCTAGGGCTGGGTTATATGTGGCTAACCCCTTTTTGTCCTCTTGGCCGGAGCTTGGAACTGTAGGAAAAGGGGTATCTATTTTATCATCGATTCATTGATTTCTTCACATCACGTACGAACACGGAGCTGAGGGAGGCTGCGCTATCTGCTATTGCTCCCAGTACTAGCATATTTTTGCAAAAGCATGATAAAGCTTAGGGAGGGGGGGGGGGAAGGGGCAACTGATAAGTCTGATGGAAATATTTCGAAACATGTATCCAGATTTCAACCCAAATTCCTTCCATTTGTCTCTTTTTTTTTGGGCGAATACACACACACACACACACACGAAACTAAACAAAATCCCTTTTCCTGTGTAACTAGTCCCAGCGGAATTCAGTCACAAGCACCATCATCGATACAGAATGGCACAGAAACCCCCCAAACTCCCGTTTGCAAAACGCACGGTATGACGGGTTAGCCAAAGATTTGTGTGAGATTAATTCGACAGGCTCCATAAATTGGGAACCGAGATTTTTCAATGGCCCGTACTTTCGTAGCTGTGTAGCGAAATGTCACCCCTTTTTTCTTCGTTGTTGGTTCCTTTGCTGGCAACCATCGTACAGAAGACAAAAAAAACGAGAAGGGTCTCGGAACTGGTGCGACACATGGACATTTGCAGTTCTTTGGCGCGGTGAACCATGAAATGGATTCCGGTCGGTGGTTTGCGCATTTTCGTTCGGGCAAGGTTTTGGGAACCGGGTTAGGCTCGCGACATACATTGTACGGACGGTACAAAGTGCTGCGGGTTTCCTCAATTTTCCACTGAGAATGGAATGAAACGGTACGGGCAAATGGGAATGTTTGATTGCCGCGATTGATCATCAGGTATTCGTTGTTTGCATAGGCGTAGAGTAATATTCCTTTTTTTTAAACAGATTATTCAAAGCGTGTAACAAAGCAGATAGAAGCTAACTGTTATCTATAAAACAGCCATTCAGCTTCACTGATACCCAACAGAACATTATAAATATGCATTACCATGTCACCTTACAGACGGTTCTTCATCAACACTTATGCTTAGTGTATTGCCTATCGGTTTGCTTGCAGAATGGGTTCCTTACACGCTGTGAAAGGTACCACCCAGCTTCCAAACTCTCCGACAACTTATGTCGTAATGCGGCACTCCCGGGAAGTATTGCCAGCAGAGTCGTGGCGTTCCAACTGTACCAACCACAGTCGTACGCAAAGCGGAGAAGATTACCGGTGTAGTGGGCTGCGGATGGTAAAATAACTCCAAAACCTTTTTAGATCTCATCAAATATGTATTTCTCAACAGCAGTAGGTAGCAGAGACGGGAAACACTAACGGTACGCGGAGCCCGGTTCTGCAACGGACGGTTCGGTCGGTGTTTTCTGGTTTTGTGAAATAGGACTGTGCACGGCCATTTGCAATAAACCTCGAACTAACCGAACCGAATGGCGAACAGCAGCACGGGTAAGGGTCTCTACATACAACAAACTTTGACAGTTTCTTGTTGTCCAGTTTTTCGTTTAAAGTGTGCAAAGCATGCTGTGTTCCAAAACTACCTTCCAAGTGCAGTGCTTAAGCTAATTCAGCACGTCACAGAGATCTCGTCTAAGTAATCAAAGATGTCGTTTTTCGTTCGCCAATGCCTTCCATTTAGGTGTCGTTCACAAATTACGTAACGCTCGGAGAGGGCGAGGGGGTCGTTCTAGCGTTACGATTTGTTACATAGGGAGGAGAGGGGGAAGGGATTTTTCTATGTGTTACGTAAAATTAATTTAAATGCTTCGAAAAAATCGTGTTCTATATACTTTGCATCTGGTGAAGATTTGAGCAATTCAGTTCTGTTTCGTGAACGTTTGCGACCTACAGTTTGGTCTGAATAATTTTCTTCGATGTTCTGGTAAAATTTACTATGGGGAATTGAACCAACGATAGGAAGTTTCAGCGCCCACCTCTGACGAACGACAAAGGGCACCGCCTTATAAACCTTGAACAGCCTTGATGGAAGGCACTTCTCGAACATAAGACTACACCAGTTAAAGTGAAAAGACTGCGCCATCAGCACACCCTAAAGCTCAACATAGACCGAACGAAGCAAGCTGATGTGTCCCGAATACTCTTCTGCATACTCGCGCCTCTTGCCACAGATTTCGACGGGAGATATTGTTGTTATTCAGGCTGTATTTGTTGGAGGGACAAGCATTACTCGGTATGGCCATTGACCAAAGCTTCACTCAACGACAGATCCTTCAGAAGTGCCGAAAAGGATGTCGGAATCGTTCGAATCTCTCCGGGGCCTGAGGCAAGAGGACGGGCTCTCCTGTTAGCTATTTAACATCGCTCTGGAAGGTGTCACGCGAGCTCCGCCATCTGGGGTACGATTTTTACATCATCGGACGGACATCTGTGGCAGTGTGCGAGACGTACACTCGACTGAAACGCGAGGCCGATAGGATTGGATTGATGATCAATGCGACAAGTACCTGCTTGTCGGAGGCTCCGACCGCGATAGTGCTCGACTGAGAAGCAGAATCGGACATCAAAATAACCAGCGGAATCCGATGAGTCGTTTTGTTCGGTGGAATCATGGATACTATGGGCTTCACAAACTCCAGAGATCCAGAAGACTCCAGCTGCGCACGAAATGCAACATGCTATATATTGCACACTAACACATCCGGTAGTCCTCTATGGACACAAAATCTGGAATATGTTGGCGGAGGACGGCAATGCGTTCGCCATCTTCGAACTGCGAGTGCTAAGGACTATCTTTGGTGGTGTGTGCGAGAAGAGCGTGTGGAGAAGGAGAATGAACCACGAGCTAGCTGAGCTGTTCGGCAGAAGCCGTAGAGGAGCACAGCGAGCAGTGCAGTTCAACCTGAGGGGGATCGGGTCCAGTCGGAAAATGCAAATTTAATATAAAAACAGCATATTCAAAAGAATCGGCCATTATAGATCATCAAAAAGAATTACATATGTCAATCATTTCACAAAAATAAATGCAGCCTAGAAATGTAGCCTTGGCCCGAGTTTCCTGAATCGATTTGACGACTAGACCATATTATTCACACGTGCTCGATGGAGCGGGCCAGTTAAAAGAAAAAGAGATAGTTTCCGGAGCCTGGTCAGTCTAATGCACGATAGTGAGAACATCGTTCACGGACGGACGCTTAGAGTAAGAGAGGCCTTTTATGAATAGAGCCTATGCCAGCAATGCCCCACTGACAGCGATGTGCAGACAATTTAATGAATTCAGACTCTTTATATTACTGAGTAGGAACAATCGAACAGGTTTAATTTAATTAGTAATAAGTAAAAATGTAATATGTAACTGTAAATGCATTATGAAGGTTCAACTAGACGTACATGTCCATTGAACAAAACAATAAATAACTATAATAATAACTCATGGAGGTCGTCTACGAATCACATTAGGTCTTCACATCACATTAGGCATAAATGATACATTTATCAATTGGTTAATATCTTTAAATCCCTAATAGGTTCCAGTTTGTTCACTTAAAACTACACTTCCCGGCCAGGTTTAATTGTTATCTGTATATTTACGGGCTATATTTTATAATTAGCGTTTCTTTTCGGTTTGCTATAAAAATTGGTGTGGGGGGAGGGTCGGTCTTGCGTTACGCAATAATTGAGGGGGGGTTTCTTCTAGCGTTACGTTTTGTTACGATAGGGGGAGAGGGGGTCGGAAAACCCCGATTTCAGCGTTACGTAATTTGTGGACCACGCCTTGTCTTTTTTCGTTCTCCAATGCTTTACAGCTCGGGAAGGTGCAACTGGATACAATTGTTGCTACACTACACTAATGCCTACGGTTTCATCCTGTATGTTGCACAGCTCATGTCTAGTTTTCGTATCGTACTGCCCTAAGCATTTTACAGTCCGCACTGGACAGTGAATACCATTCGTTGCTTGGATCGAAAGAACGGATATCCGTATCTAAAAGTTGAAGAACGGGATGCTGTCGGAGTTTTGTTCAATAAAGCTCGACTCCCTTCCACTGGATACTCTGACTTACCGCCGGCTGTGTCTGATTGTGTCCAGTGAGCTATTTAATATGTCCCTGCGTGGTGTAGCTACCGTACACCTGCCACCATTGGAGCGCACTGCCACTACCAGATGACATCGGGAGTTCGTATGCTCCGAGCACGCCAACAGCAATCACACTACGGTGGGCTTCGATTCATGCAGATTTAGGGTGTAACAGTGGGTTGATGCTTCGGTAAAATTAGATTCATATGCATGGAGTGATCTTGATGAAAACGGAAAACTCTCACACACACGCCCACATCATACCGCACACTGTTGCGATTCCGATCCCTCCGACGGTTCGCAAGAATCCTTTCGGGAGGCGGCTCACCAACTCTCAGCCTACCCTCCTCCCTCCAGCCGCTACCAGCCGTCAACCGGCGAGGGAAACGGCTGACACAGGTCCCGGGCCCTGATTGCCGCGTACTGCCATTTTTACCCCCTGCCGTCGTTTATTTACCCTTGATGTCAAATTGATTTAAATTCATTCCGACTTTAAATTCAATTTTAAGCGACTCAACAACGGCGACCAATTGTGTGCCCCGGGTTCGTGTTCGGTGCGCTTTGTGCGGGCAAATGAATTCAATGAACGGCCTAGGTATTCCGCTGCTGATGCGCGAAGTTTGGGAAGCGAAGCTGGTGGCGATAGTACGGCGCGGTTGTGTTGTGGGTGTACTGGCTTGATAAGCAGATAAGGATATGTTGTGTCTACAATAAAAACCCCTGGAGGCGGCACAGTGTTCCGGACCCAGCCCCGGAAACTAGAACGAGAATAATAAATAATCGGATGGACGAAGCAAGACAGCCGATGAGTCAATATGCTGCTGGACATACTGGACGGAATGTAAGATTTCAGCTTCCCGGCTGCGAACTGCACATAGGGGATTGTCCGGCACACTGCCAGAGCCCTAGTAAATTGCCACGTGTCCACAAACCCCACACCCATTCACCCCTACTGTCGATGGAAAGTTTATAATGAACTGAAGTTGTCGGAGCTAATCGTCGGAAAAAGAGACGTTGCTGCTAAAGCCTACACACTTAAACATATTTCACGACCTCGGTTAAATACACTGCCAAAATTCTTCGATGCTTTCATGTTTTGCTGATATGTCAGTTAAAAATTGCCAGTTGCCTTTGAGAAAATCAGTACTTTTAAAAACTGAAATATGAGTGAAAAATATGAGTGAAATATATATTTTAACCTGGAGCGGCCCGGTGGGGTAGTGGTATCGGCGCTGCTCTCTCACACGGCAGACCGGGACCAAAATCCCATCCGGACCGCTCCCCCGTAGCAGTGATTGACTATCCTGCTACGTGGTAAACTAACTCTAATACGGCCTGGCCGTCATACAATAACAAAAAAAAACAAATATATATATATATATGTATATATATATATATATATATATATATATATATATATATATATTTTAACCGATACTCGGAAACACTACATACCGAGGTCATCTGTCAAAATCACCGAGATATCGGCTTTACTATTAAGTTAACCGAGGCTCGGTTTGCTATCATTTTACGTTGTTTACTTCGTTGAAACTTACATGTTTCGGAATTTTTTTTTTGCGGAGCAAAACAAATAGTGTGAAAAATAAGTGAAAATGGACGATGTCCTAAATATTCTCCAGCAAGAGGATGTAAGAATATACCACCTTTTTAGTAAATATGTCATAGTAAATATGTTAGTAAATATGTGAATAAAAAATATTCTTACATTTCAGCTTACGGAACCCGGTCTAGTTTGCTTCTTCTGTCGGGAAAATGTGTGTGTTTATGTCGAAGAACTACAGGTATGTACCAACAAATGTACACATCCGGCAATAATACTTTGATCCGGATAGTGTGTTGGTTGGATGGTACCAAAATGTCGATCGACATATAACCATTTCAAATCATTGAAAAGGCACATAATACAGCAGCACCAAATTTTATAGAAACACACGGTATTAGAGAAACTGTCGGAGAAACTCTCAATGAGATCCCGGAAAAACAATTCCTATTTATATTATTTTTAATTTTTATTTTTAATGCAAATAAAAGCACTGAAATTCAAGAATGATTGTTTTTATTTTTTGCCGAAATCTCAGTTTAACCTTTGTTTCAATAACCAAAAATACACTTTCATTTCTATGACCACCTACCGGGAAGGTAATACATTTGCATAGAATTTTGCTATTTTACGTGTTGAAATGTGTTTATGTGCGGTATTAATTGTTGTCAATAGTTCAAATTTTCAGATTAGGTGGATTTTACTATAAACCAACCTAATTTTTTCTTAAAATTAAAATTAAATAAAATTTAAATAAAAAAATACAGAAACAGGATTTTTTTTTCGTGCAAATATTTAGCCCCTTTCCACTTCTATAACATATTCGGGTAGTTAATACGTTTTATATATTCGAATTTTCTCGTCTCTCAGGTTGAAAGGCGAACATCTTCGGTTTAAGTTGTCGCGTTCAATTAATTTGTCCAAAATACAGGTTAATAATACTAAACTTTTAAAAAATATGTTATCTACCTGTGTAGGTTGTATCGTTAAGGGGTATAAATTAAAAAATGTGAACAAAACAATATTTAAAAAAAAACAATATCGTGGAAAACTCCGATTTTTTGTTTATATGTTAGAAAACACACATGTTTCTCAGTGCATTCCCAAGTTACAAGCCGATAGCTCTGTTTTATCGAAAGTTATTTAGAATTAAATGGGCAAAACATAACCGGGTAGGTGGTCATTGCAAAGAAGGTTAATCTAACCGAAATCTCGTCTAAACGTAAACGTCAAAACAAACTGTCATTAAAATTGTTTTAACCGAGATCGTTGCCGAGATCTCAGTTGTTTAGATTTCAGCAATAATTAACTGAGATTCGGCTAAAGTTTTTAAGAGTGTTCCGTAGGAGGAATATTCCATGTCACTTCGTTTGAATTCTATTCGTGCATCGCTACCTGTCTTTGAATTTGTGAATTTTTCATGCGAGAGCGAAATACAAATTAACCTGTTTTGACTTGGACTTATCGTCATCCTCTAAACAACAAACAAATTAACCCGTCGGCATCTGGCATAATGCAGTCCAGCAATCAGGTGCGGCAGCAACTACAACAGGAAAAAAAGAAGGAAAATCGCAAGCCATCCTCCGACGCGCCTTGTCAAACGTCCAATCAAACGCGATTGCTTTACAGTGAAGTAACCACAAATTTATACCCGCTAGTGGTTAGATTTGACATCCGCTGTCATTAGTAGCAGTGCATTAGGCAATAACGCTCGTACTACCGCCCCGAAAAACCCCGGGCTGTACCCCTGTCGCTCCCATTCGCCATACTCGCCACTTGTTTTGCTCCGGACCGTCTCAAACACTCGAAATTGCCAATCGAAACAGCCAGACAGTAGAATGCTGCAGAGTTATTATTCGGCCAGCGTCTGGTTTGCCTGGTTCGTTATCGTAGCGTCATGCAAACACACCGGTAACCTGTGCCACTAACCAACGGCAATTTATTTCGCTATTGTAGTTTATTTCTCTCTGCTCTCATAAACACACACACACAAACATCCGTTTAACCTATTCATGAACGTGGTGCTTCCAGAGTAGCCGCTCGGATAGAAGAAATTATTGACCTTCAAACTTCTGTCAGCCGCACTAACTACATTATGCTTCGTACTAGTACACGGAGGCGTCTCAGTATTTATCAATCCACACCAATTAACAAAACACATCCTCAAAACTTTAAATTGAGTCTAACAACTCGAAGAGGTTTAGGCGCAACAAGCAGGTATGCGATGAACTTCTTTGAATGGATCATTTTCTCCCTAGTCACAAGAAAATAAATAAGCTAGCTTCTCGGAACAAATAAATAAAATAATTTTACTATAAAGGTATACCATCGGTTAGTATATTTGTTAGTATATGTATATGGTCTTTTAGTAAACAATATACACACCAAGTATATAAATTATATAAAGTTGAAGTAAAAAAAAACTCAATAAGGTTTGACCATTCTTCAAAAGATAAAAAAGAAGAAGAAAACAAACCACAGCTTCTAAAACATCGTCAAAAAGTTATCTTGCTAAAGCTTTCAAAGCTCCCGTTTGTTATGCTTTAGCACAAGCTTTCAAGAGTTATAGAAGCTCTTGTTGCCGACGAAACACGACCCAGTAAGGAAAATTTATTACAAACCCATAAGGAGCGTTTACACTGTAGAACAATCCAGTTAAACGTAGCAAAGTAGGTTAGTATGGCAAAACAAATTGTAAACTAAAAATAGTTGGTCCGTCATTTAATCCGTCCGTCCGTAATTACATATAACATATGCTCGAATTTCGGCATATTCGAGCAGTTATGTCGCGTGATGAATGTTTGAAGCAAGAAAATGGATAAGGCAAAGTTTTGAATGGTTTTTTAGTGGTTTGTGTTTGTAAGGAGAGATAGGTTGGTGGTTTGTTGGCGGAAGAGATAGCGGCGCCGGTCTCATATGGCAGAACCGGGGATCGAATCCCATTCGAACCGTTCCTCCGTACCAAGAGGACTGACTATCATGTTACAGCTAAATTCAAGCCACGGAAGCCAGCAATGGCAGGCCAAGACCTATCGAGGTGGTAGTGCCATAGAAGAAGAAGGCGAATAAGATATGGTACGCTAGAGCGAGAGGTTTTTACGTCTACAACTGTGTTGCGGCACATTCGGAGTTGTCAAGGGACAATTTGATAGAAAGTTAGTTATAAAAAATACCGAATAGCTGTTCGAATGACACTCGAGCATATGTCGCGATTGTTGTGTGGACAGTCCCTTACACGTTGGCTTGGTTTAACATGAGCATACAGTGTTATTTAATGCAAAATCACTACTACAGGCAAATGATTCACTCTGATTGCGCCACATCTGCTTCACGACACGGAAAAAGATTTGCATTAAGAGTCCTCTAAGGACTAACCACATTACAAGCACAAGATATGATCAAATGGTATTCGAGAAGAAATTTTTGACTATTCGCAACAAATTGTCCGCCGACTTTTACTCTTGCTGAAGTGAAAGCCGCCGAGTGGTACGATATCGCTCAATTTACCTTTTATTTACCAAATAATAAAACGGTAAACAATGAGAAAACCACAAAGGATTATATTTCAAACCTACAAAGTCGGTAGTTTATGGATAAATTAAGCATATTTGGCA
>KB663710.1:316437-366028 GCA_000349025.1 Anopheles minimus
TTGTTTGTGGCGGGGAAGATGTCTTTTATCTTAGTCATGTCTTTTTTCTGCAATGTCCTTATTATCATATGTTTGCATATCGTATATTATCAAGCTATGCATATCGTGGAAACCGTATATAACTTCCTTTGTAACATTCACAGTATAGTATCACAGTAACGGCCATAAATGAAACATAATCGTTTAATTCATGAAATATGATTGTTGCAAAATAAAAAAAAGTGTTTGAAGAAGTATGCCGTGGTTTGGTTAAAAAATGTAATATCGTATTGCACCATCAATTTCTTATGCTTTTGTGACCTTTTGCTTCAATTGTAAATTCATATTAAAAACATAACAAACTCCCTGACTAACAATGTCATGATGATATGATAAAGTGTGCACACAAATACCATGAGATTAGGCAGAATATAAAAGAAACTTTTACAACAGGTAGCTGACATGTGTTCGTTTCCTCCATTTCTACCGCCTTACTATCCGTCACTCTGCTTATATCTACTTCAATTCCTTTATATGTAAAAAAGTTCGATTTGTTTTCATTATATACTACCTAGAATGTATATGAATATAATAATAGTCTTCTTCTATGCACATATAGTACATGCGCTTCTGTGCGTAAAGCAAAAGAACACAATCGTGTTGTTTTGTAGCAAAAAGTATACGTATAAAAATTTTCCCTGTTGCAGGTTAACAATAACACTACTTTGTTAGTTTGTTTGCGCTTGGTATAGAGGTATTATAATGTTTCATTAACATAAATCTGATTTCCATTTTTGCCACTGTTTCGAGCGGACACATGTTGCTTAGCGTTCTTATAAAAATTCTAATGATTAAACTGATTATGTTTACTATAGTTTACACCCGGGGCATAATGGAAAGAGCAGCACAATTGTTACATTATCACCCTGATTGTAGAAGTTTGACTGTCGATAACAGCGTTGACGGCAAAAATTTCATAAAAGTTCAATCCGTACGTGTACAGCAGGGCGTGCGGCATGCGGTATCGTTCTGCCAGGACGGGCAGCAGGAAATGCTTGGAAACGCAGGACACAACCAATCCCATGGCCCAGTAGTTGTCAGTTGCGCAGGAGACTAAACAAAGGCCGAAAGCATTCAGCAGTAGCACACCAGTCGAAACGTATTCACCAATGTGACGACGGCTTAGATCGCTGAAAACGTTGCACAGGCCGTAAGCTACCAGCGCTGATAGCAAAAATGTGTAACCTAGTTCATTCTGAAACGGTTGCATGAAGCTGTCGCCGAAACAGTTCAGCGTCTGTTCCGACTGTAGGTATAGGTGCGCATTGAGGAACGGCAGCGGACACACCTTGGCAAGCAAGGCAGTATGATCATACAGAAAGCGCAACACCTTTCCCGGCTGGGGATGACTGTAACGTACGATGCCGAGCATGCTGTAAGCCATCAGGCACCAGAGCATAATCCAGACGAACGGTACGTTCGGAGTGGTGATTGGGCTGGGTAGAAACTTTAGCGACCAGCCGGTCACGGCGGCCAGAACAATGTGGCCGAAGCACGTGGCTATGCTAGAAAATTGACTCATGTTGCTGGGCTGATAAGTTCGGGCATACACAATCGAATAAATCTGCAATGGAAAATAATAGTTTCACTCATCCGTGCTACAAAATCCTTCTTTAATCGTGATAACAAAGTGTCTAGATCGTACTTACGTACAGGTTCGTTTCAAATGTAGTGTTTAGTACCAATCGACATGCGAAAATAAACACAGATCCAAGTTGATGATAAACCGAAGGTACGAAAATAAATCATTTACGGAATGCACAATCTATCACACATCGAGACACAAGGTCTTATCGGGCAACGTATCGTTGCACCGGTTGGACTGGGCAGTAAAATATCGACTACAGATGTTGGCATACGCAACGGGTCAAAAATACAAACCGCAAGTGCAGGATTTTTTCTTTGCGCTACCGCACCATGATGAGGCGAATGTGACCAGTTTATTCAGCTTCGATCGCACATGACCGGGCATCGGAAGGACAAAGCGTTATCTACGACCACCATTGACGTTGAACAATTGGTTGGGAAGCCGAGAGTACCGAGCACAACTTCCTTGTCTCCGTGGCAGCAATGTTCAGCGACGCAGTTAATACTAGCATCATTTTTTATTCGTCAACACACGAATGTGAAAAGACAGAAATATGCAAAAACCTAGAAATATACCGAAAACCACACCACAAATGACCAACCGCGATGTCATTCAGTTACGTAGAGAGTTCTTACTGAGGACCGGTAAATATCACAGCCAAAGTTAGCTGCGACTCGCATTTAGCAAACACAACAGCAAACAACTGTGCAAAAATGACAACCAACCATTCTTTTGGCTCCAACTCAGAGTCACCCTGTATCGATTATATCGACTGTTGTGATGGCCATTCAGGGGCTATCTTGTCTACTGCTGTATTTTTTTTTTGCCAAAATAAGTAGTACTTAAGAAATACGGCCTGGCCTACATTCATGAACTAAAAAAATCTGTACATAGTTCTATCTCATTAGCCATAACAATAATTGAGTTTCGTTTCAACCTACTTCATGATTTCAAAACAATTGTTTTATTCAAGCCTTCCTACCCCATACTATCATCAACAGCCCTGATGTAATCTTTTGGATAGCGTACGATTCTTCGGTCATTTTGTTTTGTCAGATTTTTTGGAAAAACCAGGAAACTCATTTTAACAAATAACAATATTTTCCGATCTTGTTTAATTAATGCATTTTTGTTCTATATTCCATTGTCTTTTTTATTTTTTTACTGAGTACAGTAAATTTCCGACTTACGCGGTTCTCGACATACGCGGATTCGGAGATACGCGGTTTTTAAAATTTGACAGTTCTTGTTTTCTTGTATGGACTCAATTTGGAATTTAAAAATTTCCAAACAATTCGTAAAAGCCGTTAATTGTTTTCATTTTAAAAATTACTTTTTGTAAAGTTTTGCTAAGTTATTGCATTTCATAACTTCAGTTTAATAGGAATATTGATAATTTGTATTAGAATTGTCAAAATAAACGTAAAATATTCATAGTTGATCCTTTAATTCGCGGTATAAACATTGTGTCAAACGATATTCGACTTACGCGGATTTGTCCGGTCCCTATTATCCGCGTATGTCGGAAACCGACTGTATATTCAACACAGGTATCATCCAATTATGAAAGTAAACAAACTTTATTTTTTCAATAACTAACAGAAAACATGGCCGGTGAAAGCCACGCAAGCGATGTTTATTTTTTTTGCCTGACAGTTCCCAAGTACAATAGCAGCTATGTTTATAACATTGGGTTGAATACTCCACGAGAAGGAAATTACTTGACAACATAGATCTGAATCTTTGAACCACGTATTATACACAGTTTAGATTAAACGTAACTGTTCGTAACTTCCATTCTGTACCTTGAAACTATCATTTGAACGTAATTTAGTAAGTTATTGCAAATGTTTGGAAAAAAAATTGAATTTGGAAATCTATCGTTTCAGACTTAGTTTTTCAATTAATCCTGCATTAGATTTAGATAAATACGTACCATAACTTCATGCTTACATTTTAATCGAATAAATTTACAATTTACAAAATCTGCTAAAGTGAGGAAGAACGACGATTTTGCTCGTTGGGTAGTTCCTTTCTGTTTTTATTATTTTTGGCCGTTTTTCACTCATTTTCTGGTTCGGAGTAGGCGTTCTCTTCCGGAGCACCATCGTTCTCTGATCCGAATGCTACAAAACGTACATCACTAGGCTCAGTTCAAGTCAGTTCGCGGAAAAATACGGATGTATCGTCGGGTGCGTGTGCTAGCTTTCGTATCGTAACGCATCTTCCGCTCGGTCGTAATTGTTTAGAACGGTGAGTGAACCATCCATTTCGCTTCTTGCGTCTTGGCCCGGGAGGGAGTAAGAGAAATTTTAAAAGGTGTAAGTGTAGTGAGGATATAGAACGAATTGCAAATGTGATCACCCAGCCATCCACGGGCTATCGAACTACGGACTACGTTCAATCAAACGGACACGGAATCGAACACCCGTCCCACCCATCCCGCTCGAAAGAAAAACTTTCCTAGTTTTTTGCTGGCCGCAATTGACAAACAGCGGTGAACAAAAAAAACATCACACATCTTTCAACCAGGAAGAGAACACGCATCACCGGAAAGGTAAGGCTTTTGGGCTGAATCATACACGTACATAGGTGTAGAGGACAATTGTGTATGTGTTGTTTCGTTCGATTCGCGTTTTTTTTCTGGTAGGCGAATGCGCGAGGGAGCGACCGACCATCTACTCAGGCCGATGAGAAACTGTCAGCAGGGAAAGAATCTTTATATTAGATTCAGCCCAAGCTAGAGCAGATTGATTTCCGTCCCTGCTATCCTAAACCCCGTTCTTCAATTTATGTTTGGTTTGAAAAGGGTAGAAGCATTCTTGATTAATCTTGTTTTAACAAAATTTTCCCAGATACCATAGAAAAAGTTAATACAAAAGAATTCACATGAATATACATACACACACACACACACATTCACATGAATACACAGACACGTCCGTAGCGAGCTTTGTCCGTGCACACCCGCAATGTGCAAGTGACCGCAAGGACATTCTTGGTGACCGTGCGAAAGAGACGGCACAAGAGTGAGGGTGAACATTTTCAAGCCCAACAGCAGAATTCCGTGCAGCCCTTTCCCAAACGGTCCTGTGCGTTTGCGTGTGTTTGTGTTGTGTGACGGGTTCGAACCGGATCGATTGGACTGTTCGCTCTCGTGTGAGCCAAAGGCGCTCGCCACTGTCGGCAAGAAGAAGAGGAAGCCGTGTCACACGGAAGCGGTCGGTCGTGATAGAAGCAGAGCGAGGAATCTGTGGAAAGACAACTGTGTCTTACCTTACCATGCATCGTGGAAAAAAGCAGCAAACTATCACATAGCACTAACCACACAGCTACAGCTGGAGCTGGCGAGGGACGTGTGTTGACGGTGACCAGCAATGCGGTGTGTGTGTTGGTGTTTGAGCTGGAGATGAGAAAATTTGAC
Source organism: Anopheles minimus (assembly GCA_000349025.1). Classification (NCBI taxonomy): domain Eukaryota; kingdom Metazoa; phylum Arthropoda; class Insecta; order Diptera; family Culicidae; genus Anopheles; species Anopheles minimus. The sequence goes on from KB663710.1 coordinate 321,489, forward strand.
GTCTGCGGCTGCTATGAGTAAATACAAACGTTGAGCTGCCCACCGCACACGTGCAGCTGTGCGTGTGCGTGCGCGCGTGCGCCAGTGTATGCGTGTATGTGCTGGTGTTGATCATGGTGGGTGTGCGCGCGCGCGCACTCTGCTGTGTGCTGCGTTTGAGAATGCGTATACCTACATTTGGAACATGGTGTGTGTTTGTTGTACAGCTTCTGCAAATTATTTATATGACTTTCTCTCTCTATCTCTCTCTCACTCTCTCTCACGCAAACATTCGCAAGCATATCATTGTCATTTTCTTACTCTCGAACACTACTTGCTACTTGCAAGGGTCCCGATTCGTTAGCAAAGCAGTGATAATGCGTGCGCGTACGGCGATACGAACGTTCGTTCATGTGTGTGTGTGCGTACGTGTATGCGTAGCTGAGACTGTGTGTTGATTAACTGCTTGCTTGCTTTGCTACTTGCCGTTTCATTGGACTTTTTTTTCATGTTCGATGGAGTCCCCTCTTTTTTTGACGACGCGTTTTAATATTGTTTTCATCCATTCGTCTGCTTTGTCTTTCACCGTTTACTTGTTTTACATACCGTGCATAGCAATATTTTTTGCATCATTGCATTGATTTGCTTTCAATTGATATGTAGAAAACACTCTTCAATTTTCGGAGATATTGTTTTAACTTCAATGTTCCCTATCCCCAACTTTTTCTCCATTTTCGGTAAGTCTGCATAACCGTGAGAACGGCCAGGGAAAAAATATTTATTGTTAATATGCTCAAACTTGAGCTTGGGCAAATCTTTGATTTTAAAAGCCCTTCATTCCGAATCAGGCTGTCATAAACACTTACACACATGGCAATGAATAAAGCTTTACAGCCTGACATTACATCAAAGGCTAGATGTAAATTTTTGCTAGTCTGCAATTGCAATGTGTGTGTGTGTGTGTGTGTGTGTGTGTTTGTGGCCGGTACAAGGCGCGCCGCTATTATTAACTCACATCGATACATTACACCCCACCCACGAACATGCAACGATGGAAGATGCATCTATTGAATCACCGTCACTGGCATTGCAATTTCCTTCTACCACGAGCAAAAGCCCCACAGCAATAGTCCTACTTTGTCTACCATTCAAACGTTTCCAGTTCTTCGTCTCGTTTGGGCTTGTAGTGTTTTGCATGCGTACAGTCTGGAATGAGCATCGTGCTGAATATTTGTAGCCATTGGCAGAGAAAAAAATGGTTGAATGTTTGCATGTAGTCCCAGTTTATGGATGTACGGTTTTGTGGAATCGGTAAAAGGAAACATGGTCGTAAAATGCGGGTCCGGCACAGGCAATAATCACACGCATACAGCATCCGGGTGCAATCAAAGACAAGCACAGAAACACACAGGACCCCAGAGTACAAACCTCCGCCAAAGCTAGACATATGTTGTTTTCTTTTTCGTTGCTCAAATGTTGTATTTACCAATCGTCCCAATATCTTCCCTTTCTCCTTATTTATCTCGCTCTTTACGTTCGTGATTTTGTTACTTTTGTTATCTTTTCATCGTTTTTTTTGTGCTCTTTGCTAACCTTTTTAGCTTCCATTCTTCTCGACATTACATCGCTCAAAACCGCGATTTTCGTCGTTCCTTTGTCTCGCGCAAGAAACGATCGACCAAATAAACAATCTCCGTTTTTCTTCGCTCTCTACCGCTCCGATTGCCTTCTTTGATGGTTTCCTTCTTTCTACACATCTGCTCTTTGCATACTTAATGGAAAATGGTTGTTTGTTATCCGTTGTTTCGCATCTTCCAGTCACTGATACATCTGTGTTGCACTTGCATCTCTGTGCTGGGGCCTGTGACTGTCAACATTGGCGCTTGCAACCTCGGACTGCATCTGTTTTTCATCTCACTCGTCATGGTTCAGATAACACAAAAAACCACACGCAACTTGAGTGACTTGTAATTCTTAATTGGGAGCAATCCTCCAAATTGTTTGTTAGTACTAAGTGAAAAATCGTAATACAAAATGTGTCTATAAAATTTCTCTAATGGCGTTAATGTACTTGGATCTTTCTGCCAACCGATATTGGTATCTATAAGACCAATACCTTCAACTAGTTTTTTCCACTTCTACCTGCTCAAAAAATGTCGCAAAGCTAGCTGAAATAAAAAATGCTCACACATCAGCACCGACCCAAAATCCCATCCGGGCCGTTAATTCGTATACTCGTTCAATTATTCTTGTTGTGGGTAATCACAAATCAAGGACACTAGGAATAGTAGGCCAAGACCACTCCATAAGAAGTTAAAATAGTTTAAAATGTATGCTATTTTCATGGAAATCTTTTTCCAAGAAATTACATTGTTACGGCCGTTTACAAAACAGTGTTTTCCAGTTCGTCACAAATATGGAACGGGAGCAGTTAAGTACGAAAAACGTAATGATAAATTAGCACGCAAGAGTTCATGTCTAGAAAGCCATTTCAAATACATAAATTATGCTATCAAAATTATAACACTATTTCCAAATTCTGCAATTGTTTTTCGCCGAAGATTTTGATGAGAGCTCATCAACAGTGGAGGAGGTCCGCTGAGGATTGACTTTCCAATTACGTGGTATCAATAAGTCTTCTAAGCCGGCATGATCGAATAGGTTGCTACATAAAGCAACGTATGCATTAAAAAAGCGATAAAATCTTCCCATTTTGTATGCGTTTTTCCGGCTACCTATTAGTTCAGGGCCAGTATCAATCAACTGCCAATTTTCAAACTTATTTGTTGACTACTTTTTTTTTCAACATTTTTATATCAGCTCATTTATGGTAGCTATAGTAAGTCAAGGAAGATTAAGGCACTTCCGGAAGTCCATCTAGTCGCGCCCGGATTCTAGCTGTTCGGTAATTTCAAGCAAGCGGAGGATTTGGCAAAAGCTTAAACCGAAGACGTTGGCAAGGATGCAACTTCTTCCCCCCGGAAGCTATTACCACATGGTGTTTTCGTGGCCGAATTAAGCTTTTCGCTACAACACGCTGCACGATATGGAACGGTATTGCATACCGGTGCTGTTTAAGCGTGGCAATCCTCCTAACGTGCCCCACCTCAATACGATCAATAAGTTCTTGACCAATGCTGGTTTTTGCCGTATTTATTCTCGTTTTGCTTAACCCATACATCTGTAAAAAGTTGTTACAATGCTGAGTCTATTTACACAGGAAGTCTAAATAGGCACCCAGGACCCTGTACAGAAAATTCCTACCAATAATCATTTAACCCTTCTATAAAACTTCTTGAAAATGAATTGAAGGAATTGAACAACAAATTTTTTGTATAGTGAAATGGCGATTATGTGAGAGTTGGATTACCAAGAGCGAAGTGGAAAATCGGTGAAAATCGGCTGGAAATAAACGATAAGTGAATGACTCAATAGGACGAATTTTAAACAAAACGAAAGTTTTCTGTTTGTGCATTCAGGGGGGTTATCACACGAGCGGTAGGTGTTGATCTGTAAAAAGATTTGCCAGTTTGGCAGATATACGACAAAATCGGTTGATAGAATATTGCAGGTTCGGGCTTGGTACCAGAATCGTCATTTTTACCATCAACCACTAACGTTCTCCTTCCGTTTACTTGCGGTCTGCAATAAAATAAAACAAATAAAATGGTCTCCTGCGTACAAACGCATGCATGCCGCTCTCTGTGTCATGCATCCGTCATGCGTTTATGAATTGGATATATTTGCTCGATCAACGGCTTCTCACATCGGTTGAGGAGATGAAAGAAAGATATTTACCTTCATGCAGGCTCGGGTCGTCCAAAGCCTGTTTTGCGTTTCACTCGCTCGCTAACCTCAAACTGATGTGCTGCACATTAAGATCACAATCGCTTGGTATTTTTTTTTAATGGAGAAACGGGTAATGCACACAAAATCGCATCTACAGAAGCTGTCGAATAAACAGATGAGTACAGGGGCGGGCATTAAAAACTGTCGTGGAAAATAAATACACCTCGTATGTCTTGTGCCGAAGAAAGTCGACGGTGAACGGTGTGTGGTAGTGTAGGCAGATGCCAATTCATACGCGATTGCGGTGACTTCAGCACAGGAAAAAAATAACAGAAACGGGGGCCAAAGAGAAAGGAAAAGGTTGTGCCGGTAATGGACAGGTTATGACGCGTCCGCTGCTTGTCGTACAGCAAACGTATTGCACACTGCTGCTTCTGCAGGGCTTGTTGCGCTGTGAAAGTGCACTTGCAGCTGCTGTAACGTTGGACCGTCAATTAGCGACAAGGGCAGATGACCGACCCAAGGAATGGCCTTATTTCCTTTGGCCCTCGGGCATTTATGTGCGAAACAGATACGATGCGGGTATGAACACACACGCACACTTGAGTACATATAGACGAAAGCAAAAAATGTGTTGTTGTAACGTCTTGCTGCTGCGGCATCAAGCATAAATAGGGTTCATTTTTATAATGCTCAAACTTCTTGTCCAAAATGGCTTTACTTGGATGTTGTGGATGTCACAGAGAAAGTGTTCCTTATCTGCACACAACCCTTACGTCGATTTGGCGCATCATAATTTTTTCACATTTTTCCCCCTCACCATAATGCCACGCGGTCTCGAGTTTATCGCCCCTAACATAAACAGCATAAAGGAGCACTCGCTCTCCACACCGAAATCAAAGTCACGGTTTGTCTATATACATATATATATATATATATATGTGTGTGTGTGTGTGTAAGTGTGTGTTTGTCTATGCGCGTACCAATGTGCCTTGGGTATGCAATGAGGACAAAGGAATAGATCATTAGTATCCTTTCACTCCTTTTCGTGTGCCACATTGTACGCATGACACAGATAATGAAAAAATGAACGCAAAATACCACACACATACACCAAACCCAGGGAAACATGTCGCGTGGTGGAAGGAAAATTGAAAAGCATCCAACAAGGAAATTGTTTTTGAAGTTTTACATTTTCCAACCTTAAACCAACCAGACACGGGGCATAGTTGATGTACTTTTTGTGTTGCCTCACCAAAACGAATAACACTTTCCGGCAGTGCATGTGTTTGTGTAGTTCGTCTCGCGTTGTGTATCAACATAAAACTTGGTGTGTTGCTTCGTTATATGAAGGGCAAATGCAAAAGCCAAGCAAAGGTCAGCTCGTGACAAACGCTGGAAGGCAAAAGGATAAACATGTAGATGATAAAAAGTAAACAAAAATGCCAAAACACACAGTTCAAGCGGATGGTATAAGAACTTCAAGTGGTACAAAAGAGATATGCATAATCTTTTATGTGAGTGTACGGACAGTGAGTCTCACAAAAAAAGCTAATAAGCTGTTTTACGTTAATCTCTTATTGTTCTAGTTCTTATAATAATTATATTTTTACTCGTTTACATTTTTTTTTGTTTTTAGTTTTATTTTATTTTTCATTGTTCGTCATGTCCTCTGTATCCTGGAAGGACATTTCAGATTTTAAGATTCTTTTATGTACCGTACTTTATACTACCCTGTTTACCATCTCAGACAAACTGCTCTGTCATAACACGAATGTCGTAAAAACGCCTCGTTGGCCGACCCCACGCGAGAAGTAAAACTTTAAAGCGTCTTCTTTGCGTTTATATGCGAGATGGCGACTGCAGCGTCTATGCGTTCTTGTCCGTGTGAGTGTGCGTTGTTGAAATGACATCGATCCCCGATAAGTGATCCACAATGGGTAAAGTTCATTGCCTGGACGCAGCCAGCAACTGTCACATCCGTTCGCTCTTCATGCTTCTGCTTGGTGTGAGCTTGTGATTTGCTGTTCGTTTATCTTCGTCCTTCGATCAACGGGCAAGGACAAGAGATACAGTGGGTGGTATGTACAGGGTTCTCCCTGTGGATTGATTGGAAAATCGTGATAAATAAACCAAGCCAACTTTTTATTATAATTATTATAATTACCGGGATACTCTCTGACATAGATAAATGTGAAAAATATTGTTTTACAGCCATTTATTGGACATAAAAATAATATATAGTTCTGTCTTCGTTGATACTTCAAACGAGTAAATTATCTGGTAAATCGCTGCCTACTGGATACATGAACTTCTGAACCGATGAATATGTTCAAGGATAATAAAAAAAAAATACTAGTTTTGTTACAGTTGTTACATTACTAAGGAACACTAATGTGTAAACTTTATCTTTTTGTTGATGCTAGTCATTTTTAAAATATGTTATACTGCATATTATGTATTAAATTGCTGTTATGTACTGAAAGGCTAAACAAAAAATAAACCTACATTCCGCTAAACCTTATTCTTATTAATTTTCTCACTTAGACCGATAGATTATAGGGTAATAGATTAATCGGGTATGGACAATTGGTGAGAACAGATCGAGGGTACGTATATAGTTGAGGATAACGAGGTACTAAACGATCGGATGCTGATTAATAACTTAAACATTATCGTCTTTAAGGTCTTTGATTCTGATTAAGGATAAATGGAAGTTTTTTTCAAGCTCATCAGACACGATTATGAAATTCGTTTGCTTGATTCAGGATCAAGTAACTGGAAACCCCTGTACTCCTGCGGTAACGTTTCGGTTCCTTGTTGCGTGGTATGTATGCGTGTAAAGCGAGAAATTCGTTACACGATTCTCCCTTCTCTCGTACACCATCTGACTAACAAAAACCCCAATTCAAAATCTTACCGATATCAAGAAAGGTAAAGATATGCTTCAATTTTGAGCGCCTGGATGTAGGAACCATCCAGAAGATTCTCAGCCATCAGGATTTTCGTTGTGTTTGTGTGACTTTGTTAACCCCAATGACGACGTACCGTCTCGGACGTGCATCTCGTGTCCGCCAGGGAAGTTTATGTTTAATGTGTTCAATTGTTCAACTAATAAAATAAGAAAACTTAGGAGCGACCCGGTGGGGTAGTGGTATCGGCGCTGCTCTCTCACACGACAGACCGGGACCAAAATCCCATCCGGACCGCTCCCCCGTAGCAGTGATTGACTATCCTGCTACGTGGTAAACTAAGTCTAATACGACTTGGCCGTCATACAATAAAAAAAAAAAATAATAAGAAAACTTTTATTGCTGTAGCGTGACCTAAATGGAATTGTTGTGAAACTTGAATTGCTCCTCATTGCATGCGGTACCAGACTTCCTGCGACAGGTCATTCCCTGGCAACAGCTTAGCTGATCGGACATACATGGAGATGGAAGTACATTGACATTCGCGAAGAATGTACTTTTTTCGCTCTAATCAATTAGCTGACATGCAAATGAAACATACTTTTGCGGTGCAAAGAAGCTTCGCAATAACTTCATCTGTGGTTATTGCAAACACAGCAAATCTGATACTTATGTGAAGTAACCCATTCTTGTTGGTCAACTGATCCGATCGACCGGAAACTGATTGCTTTTGTCCTTCGCTTCAGTATATGGTCGTATGTTCTTAAGTGTATGTTTGGTGTGTGTTCTTCGTTCGCAGCATGGTGTGAAAATATGAATGCATACATATTTCGATAACAAACCCCAGCAGTCAGTCACTACAACCATAAATACATCATTACAGCTCGGGCGCCTTTGTGGCACTTCTATGCATTTGCTTGTACCAAGTTTTTCCTTTTAGAAAAAATTGACGCGTTTTTCTTTTTTTTCGATTTTCTCTACTTGCAGCATCCATTCCAGTAAGCACCGTCCGAGAACACGTGCAGATGCTAGATTCAAAAAATCGAGGCCATGGACGGTTGTGTACGTGTGTGAAGAGGGTGCGTGTATTCTGACCGCGTGAGGTAGACCATTTGTTCTGTTTGACGAAGAAAAAAAAACAGCTACTTCCGTCATCTTGTGACGTTACTTCCGCTTGTCATGGTGGTGAAGCTGATTTTCTAGCAGTGCTGTTTCGGTGTCAGAAACACTTTAACCTCCGGATGACGCGAGAGGACTGTAAAATGGAGAAGATTTACATCTACCAAGTGTGTGAAAAATAAGCCCGCTACAAATCCTGTTGCAGTGTCAAGCTGCCTGCTAACAAGCTAATACAAGAACAGTAATGTAACTGCCGTTCCGTTAATAAACACAACCGATTTACGTGACTTTTTGCTGAGGGGTGAACACTTTAACTGCGGTGGTTGTTGGTGTATCCCAGGCATTTGGTGTGGCCACTCCCTTTCCAGCTAGATATTCTATGAGTGATGTTATTTTGTTTCGTTAAAGATTAATTTATAGTTTGTTCAAGGTCATCCGTAAAAAAATCGCTTTATGTGTTTTGCAAGGTATTGAATTTCTTAAGCTTCACCTTCACGTTTTTAGACATACATTTCATCAAATCATATAATTTTTAAAAGATTTCCATTATCCGCTGTAAAATTGAGGTGGACTACTCGCGACGTATGTTAAAGTGAAAGTGTCATTAAGTTAATTGTAATTAAACTAAAAATAAGTGTTAATATTTCAGTAGTAAGACGTCTTAATTTAACTAAAACTTTCCGAGTTTGCGTGTAACCAAGGCGTATACCACCGCAGACGTGTAAAATCCTCCTCCACGGCGCGGTCTGCCGGGGAGAGAGGAGGGTATACGGTGAAAAATTTAGTGCTGGTGTTAGTTGAACCCATTGAACACGCCGTTGAAAAAAACGACCAAAATCATAGCCGGTGCTACAGCAGCGATAGTAATCGGCCAGCTCGTTAGCAATCACGCACAAACGTCCAAGCGGGAGTTCCGTTGCCTGGAAGTGTTTCCGGGCAGCTGCTGTGTGCCGTGTGTTCTGCTCTGCCCACCGACGCTCAAACAATCCTGGCGAATACCTCGAACAGCGCCGGTGGTGGACCGGAACGGCCTACGCCACCAGCCGACGACGGTAGCCAGCAACCGCAGACATCGCATTCCTCCGTCGGGCCGGCTGTCGGCAGCAGCAGTAGCAGCAACAGCGGTACCAACGGCCGTAACACATCCGCTGGCCAGGAACCGGGGACGGCCGGTGGTCGGAATGTTGCAGTAGCATCCACATCGACGTTAGCAGGCGGTATGGCCGGTCACACGAGCGGAGCCGGTGCCTCGTATCCATCAACCTCCTCAGGCAATAGTAATCAGCAGCATGTGAATCATCACCTTCATCAACACCATCTTCAACAGCAAAACCATGGCAATAATAATAGCAATAATGAACCGGACGGAGGCATCGGCGAATGGAATCCGCTCGAGCACGGTGGAGGTGGTGGTCCATCCGGCGGTGGCGGTGGTGGTGGTGGCGCAGGCGGTGGCAATGCAGGCGGAAATAATCACAACCACCATCACAACTCGCCAGCGGCCGGGGGTAATGGACGGGAAAATAATAACGCCGGCAACAACGTGGCGAACCAGAACAACAACCAGAATGCGGAGGAAATCGATCGGTTCAGCTTTGAGGACTCGGACCGTTTCGAGGAGGACTCGCTGTGCAGCTGGAGCTCCGAGCCGGAGAGTGTGTGTAACAACTGGCGGGGCTGGAAGAAACCGGCCGGTACGATCAACTCGTTTGGTGGTGGTTCCGGCCGCCGTTACAACGAAGGTGGTAAGCGTGGATGCCTGTTTTTACCTGTTTTACCTGAACGCATCACTCTAACATGTTTATCTTACTGCTCCATCCCCCTCCCCCAAAACCAGAACCAACATCCCTGACGGAGCTGTCCGCACGTTGCGTCGCGTTCTACATCCCGTTCGAGCTGGTCGAACAGATGTATCCACCAGTGCCGGAACCAATCATGCTGCGCATCGCCTTCTGGAGCTTCCCGGATAACGAGGAGGACATTCGGCTGTACTCGTGCCTAGCGAACAGCTCCGCCGATGAGTTTCATCGGGGCGAGCTGCTGTTCAAAAATCGTGCCGTCAAGGATCCATTGCAGATAGGCTTCCATTTGTCTGCGACGGTGGTGCAGATGCAACCCCGGAACCAGTACAACGTGGCGGTTACCTTTGATCGGCGAAAAATTTCGTCGTGCAGCTGCACTTGCCTACCCACCACCTACTGGTGTTCACATGTGGTCGCCGTATGCCTCTATCGGATTCATTGTGTAAGTAAACAAAGCGCAACTGATTTGTGTTTCTGCTCCTGATGAAATCTTTTTCCCACCTTTAGCCTACCAAAGTGAGCCTCCGGGCACCGGTGTCGGAGTCGCTGTCACGGTTGCAACGCGAACAGCTGCAAAAGTTCGCCCAGTATCTGATCAGCGAGCAGTCGCAGCAGATACTCCCGATAGCGCAACGTTTGCTGGACGAACTGCTGAGTGCTCAGCCGACCACGATCAACACGGTATACGGTGCACCGGATCCGACCGCGGGCGCTTCGGTGAACGATCAGACCAACTGGTATCTGGACGAGAAGACGCTGCACGATAACATCAAGAAGATCTTGTTCAAGTTTTGTCAGCCCACGCCGATGGTATTTAGCGATGTCAACTACCTAACGAACTCGGCTCCGCCGGCAGCGGCAGAGTGGAGTTCGTTGCTGCGACCGTTGCGTGGGCGCGAACCTGAGGGCATGTGGAACCTGTTGTCGATCGTTCGCGAGATGTACCGTCGGTGTGATCGTAACGCCGTACGTCTGCTGGAGATCATTACCGAAGAGGTGATGGCGTGCGATCAGATACTGGTGTGGTGGTTCAACATTAAGCTTGCATTGCTGGTCGGCTCGAACGGACACGGTGGTGGAGGTGGTGGTGGCGGTGGTGGCAAACATGGAAATACACACAGCAACCTAAACGCTACCCAGCATGCGTGCGCCTCGCTCTGTGACGAGATAGTTGTGTTATGGCGGCTTGCCGCACTCAATCCGGGACTTGCGCCGGACGAGCGAGATATGCTACATGCCCAGTTTACCACGTGGCACCTAAAGATATTGGATCGGGTTGCAAAGAACATGGTTGCGTCGTCGTCACACAGCAGCAAACAGCAGCAGAACCTTCGAAACGATGCGGAACTGTTTGCCGGCTTCAAGCCAGCCATCGAAGCGTGCTATCTCGACTGGGAGGATTATCCGATCGAAGGGGTGACGCACACGCAAGATACGAATCCGATGTATCACTGCCCGTTCACCTGCTTCAAGCAAAACGGTGACTCTCGCACGGAAACCTCCGTACCGTCGCAGGTTACCTCGACTGGGCCCATGTCCATGTCGCAGGGCAATGTGAAACAGTTTCAGATGATGGTACACCATTACCATCATCATCACAGTTACCATGCCGATTATCCGCAGCCGCAACGGAATCTTTCGATGCCGTGTTCTTCGAATGTCAGCACCGGGATGGGTGGTGGTACGGATCGATACCGCAACATTACCACCGTCGCGAGTAGTTCACGAACGGCAGTGGAACAGCAGCATGGTGGTACCAGCTCGGCGGGACTTCCACAAGCTTCCGTTGCTGCACCAACCCCATCGACAAGCAATGTGTCCACGGTCAGCACCGACAACGTAACAAATGTTGGTGGTTCTGAAAGGATAGAGTGCTCCGGTCATGGAATTACTGGCGGCAGTACGGCAGGCAATTATGATCCATCGGCCGACGATAATGCGAACAACGGTGCGGCAGGTAGCAACAAACGTACCGGAGTGGGAGACGTAGGCAGTAAGAACCATCACCATCGTACCAGAGCACATCGCGACCGGTTAACGTACTGTTCGTCTAGTAATAATAGTAGTAGCGATAGTGTACCAGACCGATTAAATCAGAGTGTCGGTGATGTCGGTGCTGCGGAGGCTGAGAGCAGCAGCAAAGCCCACAGCTCCGCGGGAACAGCCGTTTCTATCACTAAGCTGGACTCATCGACCCGTACCGGCAGTGTTGGTGGTCGGAACGTAGGTGTACGCTGTGCTGCGATCGGTGCCGGAGGAAATCGTTCTAGCGTGAGCAGCGAAGGATTCTGTGAAAATGAGGACGATCTGGCAGTGGTGGCTGACGAAAAGCTGCAACATTATCTGCTCCCAGGCGAGGTGGCGAAGAAGAATGATGAGGATGGAAGTAGCATGCCGATGGCTAGTGCGACCGCCGGTGACATGAGCGGTACCGGTACGAGTGGCAATGCCGATCCAAACCTGCCCCTGCTGAGCGTTAGCAATTCCTCCTCCAGCTCTTCGTCATCCTCCACCTCACTGTCGTCCAGTTCCGCTGCGACGGATCTGCTGCAGAAGAAGAAAGTGGCCGTCGAGGGCACGGGCTCACTGTCGAGCGAATCCAGCAACGAAAATAGTATCCTGAACGATATGAACAACTACGAAATTTCGGGCAATATCAAACTGTACGAAGTGTTGGATATGGTGGAGTCGGGCAAAGCTGTAAAGCCCGAACCCGTCAAACATTCGAACTCGAAACACAACAGTGCCAAACGACACGGATCTAGTGAGGGTTCATCGGACAACGCTGTCATGGCTGAACAGGTTGCACCATCATCTGTTGACATATCTGCTGCTGCAACTGCTGCCGAGCAAAGTCGTCCCGAAGGGTCGCTAGCTAGTGCGCAACAAGAACCCCAACCGTCGACATCTCAGCAGACGATTGCGGCTACTGGTCAGCAGGCTTCACTAAAACCTACCAAGCAACAACAGCACCAATCGGCCGGAGGGACACAACCCCAACCCGGTACGTCCGACTCGAAGCAGCAGCAGATGTTTTCCAACATCAAACCGACGGAGGATGCGTGGGACATTCTGTTTGCACGGGCGGAAGGATTACACGCGCACGGTCACGGACGGGAAGCGTGTACGCTCGGTGTTCGGCTAGCGTCGGAGATGTTGGCCAACCCACCCAACCTAATGATCGATCTTCCACCTCCACCCAAGAAAAAGGGCAAAAAACATAACGTCAATCCGATCTCACATCAACTAAGTGTGCTCGCGTCGGCCACCCTGTCGAAGTGCGCCTTCCTCTGTACGGTATTAGCGGAGAATTCCGAACACTATCATTTGGCTTTCCGTGTGTGTTTGTTTGGGTTGGAAATGTCGAGACCACCAGCGAGCACCAAACCGTTGGAGGTAAAACTTGCCAACCAGGAATCGGATCTGTTAGCATTGCTTAAACGCATCCCGCTGGGTAACGAGGAGCTGAAGGCGATACGTGACCGGGCGGAACAGTTGCGCGATGGTACACTGAAATCACGCGGCGAAGCACTGCTGCCAATCATGCTGGCCAGCTTCCTGTTCGATGCACTCGTTATGCCGTCGGTGGTAGGGAGGGAAAATCGGATGAAGATGATGAGCAGTGCCTACCGCTATCCGACCGACGAAAATCTCGGTTTCGAAGCAGCGGTAGCTGCACTCGGCCTGAAGGCAAACGTATCGGAAGCGGAACATCCGTTGCTGTGCGAAGGCACCCGTCGACAGCGTGGCGATCTTGCGCTTACGCTTCTTTCCTACTACAAAGACGAACCGCGCAAGATTTGCCGCATTATGGAGAAGCTTCTCGATCGAGAGATTCACGTGCTCATCAAAACTCCACTGCTTCCGTCGTACTATTCGAACAATCCACCAACGCGAAGTCAAACGTCCCAGCTGCGGTTGGATGAGTACGAAGCCAGCAACAACGGTGGTAGCAGTAATCATCATCCGCATCAACTTCACCCATATGGTGGGAATGGTGGTGGCCGAAGCAGCAGTAGCACGGGAAGCTCCGAACTGCAACAGCAACCGTCCGGGTCCGTGGCCGCTGCTCATTTGTCTCAGGGTTCGGAGTTCGGACTGGCGAATAGTAGTCGACCGCAGAGCAGTACCAGTGCTGAAGTTGAGGCAGGCATCGGTGCGCTCAATCTTGGCGGCGTACCAACTACCAACGCGAATAGCAGCGGAACAACCTCCACCACCACTACCAACTCCAATGTCGGTTCGGGCATGTTGGCCGGTACCGGTGGAAGTACAACAACTGCTGGCAGCTCCTCCGGTAGCAATGCAGCGGGTATGAATACTGCTGCTGCTGGTGCTGGGCCTTCAACCTCATTGACAGCGACCGTCACGACCGGTGCAACGTCATCGGTGACCTCGACCCGGTCGAAGGATTCACGGTATAAGGGCAAACGGGCGTATCCATCCATTCCTAACCAACCGTCGGAAGCGAGTGCACACTTTATGTTCGAGCTGGCGAAGAATGTGCTCAACAAGGCAGGCGGCACATCGGCCACATCGCTATTCACACAGGCGACCACCACCCAGAATCACCAGGGGCCTCATCGGGGGCTCCACATGTGTGCGTTTCAGCTGGGTCTGTATGCGCTCGGTCTGCACAACTGCGTCAGCCCGAACTGGTTGTCCCGCACGTACTCTTCGCACGTGTCGTGGATTATCGGGCAGGCGATGGACATCGGTGCGCCGGCCATTTCGTTCCTGATCGACACTTGGGAGGGACATCTAACGCCCCCGGAAGCGGCCAGTATGGCAGATCGTGCTTCATCTCGCGGATGGGACAGTAATATGGTAAATCCGGCAGCCGAGTTGGCCCTATCCGTGCTACCGCACGCGGCTGCACTCAATCCGAACGAGATACAGCGCGCAATCTTGCAGTGCAAGGAGCAAAGCGATCGAATGCTTGAACGGGCCTGCATTATGGTAGAGACAGCGGCGAAGGGTGGTGGTGTTTATCCGGAGGTGTTGTTTCAGGTGTCGCGTTACTGGTACGAGCTGTACCTGCGTAACACTCCAGGAGGTGAGATGGAACCGGAGGAACAGCACGACGTGGTTGTTAATCTCATGCAACTGATGGAACCGGGTGCCGACGGTGGTGTGCTGGGTGCACCCATAACCGGGGTTCCATCCCAGCCCGGCAATGGTCCGGCAGGGGGTGTTCCCCCACCCGTTGGTGGTGGCACGACACCTCAACAACCTTATCCACCGCACCAGCATCAACCCGTGTCAGGTTTAGCCCCGATCGGCATGACGCCATACGGTGGCTACGGATATGGAACTATCTACCATCACCAGAACACGCTACAGTACGCTCATCCGACGAATCCTGTGCACCAGATGTACATGGCAACACCGCTTCAGTTTCAGTACCCGCCGCCACCACCACCCGGTGGTCAAGGTGGACAGCCACAGCAACCACAGCCATCAACTGTTGGCTATGGGCAACAGCAACAACCACCACAGCAACCGCTAGGCTCTATCAATCCTGCCGCTGTAGCCGCTTATCAATCGATGCAACAGCACGGTGTACCACCGCAGGCGTACGGCACTCCACCCCAGTATCAGCCAGTGCCGGGTGTACCAGTACAACCCCAAGGGCCACCGACCAATCCGGGACAGATGCAGCAGAATATGCAGCAGTTCTACGGAGGGTCACAGGCAGCCGTTGCCGCTGCCATGCAACATCAGCAACAACTCCCAGGTGTTCAACCGGTACAGGTAGGCGGACCGCAGGGGCCACCACAGCTAGCGCCACCGCTCCCACCAGCCGTATCTGGTACCCAGCCGCCGGGTGGTGTTAGTGGCCCAATGGGCCCTGGCGGACCCCAAGGACCGACATCAGGTCAACAAGTTCCCGCTGGCATGCCAGTTGTCGGACCCGGTGGAAGTAACATGCGACCTCAGCATGCCGTTGGAGTTGGTGGACCTCCGTACGCTGCTGCTTACGGTCCGGCCTCCGTGACTGGAGGATCCGGATCGGGGATACAGCCCCTACCACCTCAGTCCGGGTCGGGTAACACGAGTGGGCAGGTGCGTGCCCGCCATCCGCATCATTCCAACACGGCTCAATTACGCTACCTGCTCGCTACGTACAATGCAGGAATGTTGGCCCTGGAGACACTCGCTCGACGCGTCCATGACGATCGGCCACAGGCGAAGTACGCTCGCAACCCACCATACGGTGAGGATGTGAAATGGTTGCTGCGCATCTCCAAGAAGCTAGGCACGCAGTATCTTCATCAGTTCTGTGTATGCGTTGTCAACTCGATTGTCAGTCCGTTCGTACTGCACGAGGTGGCGATCGAATCAGCACATTATCTTTCGCGCAACAATCCCGCTCTCGTGATGCATCATCTCCGGTCGGCGCTCACACCACTCATGAGCAAGTGCCAGAGCATGTAAGTATTGATCACCTTGAACGAATTGCCTCATACACCGGGTATGGCGGAAGAGAATGCGAAAATTGTTTAACTTTATTATCAAATCTAACAAATGACTCAAATATGTCAAAAATTATTTAACATTGCACTATAAAGATGTGGTCATGATTTTATTCCTCATCCAGAACACGCCAAAGGAGATTTTGAAACGCATTGGATTACTTTTGGTATTATTTTTTTATCGATGAGGGACGGCCAGGCCGTTTTACTTACAATTATAAACTTAAAGCTAAACTTAATCTATAACACAAACCGTGAAAGAGCACGCTTTTTCCCTGGTGTACTCGGCTACTTTTGGCTATATTTTATTGCACAAAAAAGACTAAGGTATGGTAGTAACCAAAGAAAATCAGGAAGTTTGGCCAATGTATTTAAACGAATCCCCCAATGTATTTGCTAAAGGAGATAACATTTGTGGAAAATCTATGTAAACTTCACCAGAAAAGTATTGTACTCAATTTCTAGGGATTCAATAGATTAGATAGATTTTCAAAATGGATGATGTGTCCAATAACTGCAGAAACTACGACATTTAACTAATCAAACTCGAGGATATTACTGAGAAAATCAATCAGAAATAAACTACGATCATCATCACACATAGAAGTCAAAGAAGCTAGGGATGGTAGGCTAAGACCTCTCGAGATTGTAGTGCTATAAAACAAGAAGTTATAAGCGAATAGTAATCAATGAGGTTCTTCTGTAGCCCTAGTTTTAAACTAGCTAGCTGTAAACTATTTTAATATAAAAAGCTTATATGATACAGTAATTGAAAGAAGTAAGGCAAATTAATGATGATAACTATTTTTTTTCCACAGGTATTTCCAATGTATTCATCAAAAGCTATACCATCTCACGATAGCGGACTACGAGGACTTCACCAGCACTATCCTATCCGCGCGCAATGCTTTTCAAATTACCCCGGAAGGTAACGCGCAGTTTAAAGACTGGTTGCAATCAATCAAACGGTACGTTCAAATATCGCACGCTTTTGTACTCTTCTCATCGATCATCAATCTCTAATTCACAAATTCTCCAAACCTAACTAGGTCTAAGTCCTGCAAGAAAGAATTATGGACACAAATAAATGCCGCACTCAATTCTAAATGACATAGACTCGATTCGATTGGATCGGAGCTGAATATGATGCTAGCAGCGGCAGCAGCAGCAACGGCTGCATCAGCAGCGACATCCAACAGTTGCAACAGTGTAAGCAATGAGCCCAGTTATAATATTAGTAAAATCGGCAACACATCTATCAACCACACGAACGGTCACGCCGCCGACGTTGCACCACTGAACGCAAACACACAAACTGTCTCGGTTGCAACTTCATCGCCACCAGCATCAACGTCGTCGTCCTGTTCGTTGGTAGGCAGTGCCAATCCGCAAATAGTATCACCATCGCCCGCCCTCATGTATGACGAGATACAGCTGGTATCGGCAAACCAGGAAGCGATTCTACCACAACCTGGTAAGCCTAGCTCAAACCTAATCGTGAGCAGTACAGTAACGGCCGGTTCGCTACGATCCATACCAACTACGGCCAATGTAACGGAAACCGTCAGCCCACTAATGGTATCGATGGCTGGTTCGAAAACATCAACAACCGCTTCAACCTCTGCTGCGGTAGGTATAATTCCGCCGAGTTCTGTGCAACAAACAGCCAAGCAACAGCAAATGCTTCACGTCAAGCTGAATGTTTCACAACCACCTTTAACCGGTGCTGTGACAGCTGGAAAACTAGGATCTGCCTCGGATGCTGGGGCATGTTCTCGTAAAGCAAGTGGCGCTGTCACTGCTTCTGCAACCGTGAATCGCACGATAGTAACGGCTGGAAGTAAGATAGACACTCAGAACGACACAACGCAACAACGAGTTGCAGCAGTTCACAATTTAGCGCCAGCAGAAGCATCGACGCATATGCAACCACCTAATGTGGTTGGCCCTGTTATCGTGAATGGAACCAACAGTACAGTAGCAGGCAGTGTTGCAAGCAGTAATAAAAACATTACAGTTCCCGGAGGCGAAGAATCGGCAACTAGTGTTTTGTATTACCCTCCATCACAACAACAACGTCCATCGAAGCAACCATCGGAACAATTGCGTCATCCACCACAAGAGCAACAACCTCAACGGGCGGCGAAACAACTGACAGAACAGTGCTCAGAAAAGTCGAATATAGAACGGTCTAAACAGCAACAACAACAACAGGTAGTTGTGAAGCAACAGCAAAAGCAACCAAAACCACATCAACCTAAACAGCAACAAAAGCAGCAACAGAAACAAGTTCCATCGAAACAGCAACATCTCTACCACCACAATGCCGCAGGACATAATCAGCAGCATCAGCAACAATCGGCAGCAGTTGCAGCAGCAGCTACAGTGGCACTGCTGGCGCAGCAACAGCAGCAACACTATCAGCAAACACCCACGGTTGCTGTCGCTTCACAGGCGCTCAGTCAGGTGTCTACTGCGCCAGCGACCATGCCTACGGCCGGTCTGGGTTCAAACCATGCCCATGCCCATCACCACACACACGCCCATCTATTTACACATGCGCAACAGCATTCCGTGGTCACGCTTCCAGCCGGCAATGGTTACGGTTTAACCACCGGCCAGATGCAACAGCACCGACAACAGCAACAGTTTCTGCAACAACGGCAACAGCAGCAATCGGGACCGCCGCACACTGCTGCCACCGGTGCGGCACAGCTACCACTGCCTATGCCCACACCGACTGGTTCTGGTACAATGCAAGCACCGATGTTGCCCACACTACACCACCCTGGCCAGCAGCAACCACCACCACCACCCCCACCACCACAGCATCATCTGCCGCATTTGCATCATATGCACAAGCAGCTGCCCCCATGTCCACCACATCCCCTCACACAGATGACGACACAACCCCACAACCCGCAGCAACACCAGCAGCAAATTTTCCAATTCCATCAGCTGCAGCAACATCACCATCAGCATCAACATCAGCATCAGCACCAGCATCAACATCAGCACCAGCATCAGCACCAGCATCAGCATCAGCATCAACATCAGCATCAACATCAGCATCATCACCATCATATGTTACAGCAGCAACAGCAGCAGCAGCAACAACAACAGCAGCACCAACAGCAACAACAACAGCAGCAGCATCATCAACAGCAACAACAGCAATATCATCATCATCATCATCAGGCGCATCATGCAGGGCCGTCGCATTCGCAGACACAGTCTGCCCAACAGCCGCAACCGCAACCACTGACAGCTGCCCCAACAACCGTAGCTACGGTGGCGGTGAATGCGCCCGCGGTTGCCACCCATCCGCAGCAGCAAAGCATCAACCTGAACGTGAACCATCACGTCATCTCCACACCGATTGTGGTCGACTTCTCGAACATGACCGTCAACTGTGTGCAGTTGCAGGAGGCACAGCATCCCAACCCGATCGCTGCGGCGGCCGCAGCCATGGCGGCTGGGTATGGTGCGGCGGCAGCTGCTGCTGCGTCCGTCCCGGCAGCTATCAGTGCCCGACCAGGTGCCAAGTGAGGGAATGTAATGCAGTTAAATCCCTCCCAAAAAAAATAAACGATCGTCAACCAATTCTTCAGCAGCACATTGTGTCGCACTGTGAAGCGCCACGCGTGTAGCGACGATACGTTTCTGTAAAGCTTAGGTTGGTTAAATGTGTTGCGACGCCCGTGGCGATACAAGCGTTATCGAGTGAATTTCGACTTTTCTTTCAATGATCCTCCTTACTAATGATATCAATGCTTGCTCACGCACAGAGAAGGGATTATTCGAGATGAAAATCGCTGCTAGGCGCGTTATAGCTTCGAATCAATCGAATTGTATTGAAAAAAAAACAGTTTATGAATCAAATGTGCCACATTTCTGTCCTGGAGTTCGTTAATTTCGTACAAGCAATTTTGCTTTTACCCAATTTGTATAAAATTGTACTGGAGTTAAATTTTTTCCGTATTATTTTCTTCTTTTTTCTCGTTTCTACTTTCATAAGAACCAAATGATGTATCATTGCAAAAAGAGAAAAAAAGTAAAAAAAAAGTTCGTTCCACTTATGTTTAAGTGCTACCTAAATTTCAGCTAGCTCCTCGACTCGAGAACGTGTGTGTGAGGCACTCTCTCGCCCAGTAGTGCTTCGGTGGTTGAGTTATTCAACCACGATGTAAGGATGTAAGGTGTGTTTTATCGAGCTGTGAAGAAATGTCTCATTTTGCATCATTACTCGATTAGACATTACATTCGTCGCGTATCGAACAGTTTAAAAACATTCTTCTTCTCAATCTCCGTGGTATCGCGCGCGAAACTTTAGTTATTGTAGTTTTATTGCTCAGATTAAATTAGTCTGAAGAACAAAAAAAAAACAACAAACACCGTTAGCTTTGCGCTCGCGGCCACGTAGTGCCGCAAAGTCTTTGTTGCTATCGATACTGCCACCATTCGTTTGCTGAATGCGTCTGCCTGACAAGTTGTCGAAACGTTGAGGCCCATGTGTCTAAGCCAAAAACAAAAAAAAGGCTTTATACTCTATTTTAGAAAATTTAATCGGTTCTCTAATCACGCCTAATTTTGTTTGTTGCCACTTTATTTTCGCACGGATTTCTGATGTTCTGAGTTGCGTGTGTGTGGGTGTGTGTGCGCGTATGGATCGTCTGAATGTGATCACTGTCGTGGACAAGCATGGTATGGCAGATACACAGATATTGTCTCGTTTCTTCTCGCCCTCAAATCAATGAGCTAATATTTAACTAAAGCGAAAAGACAACACTAAACGCAAATTAAGCCCAAAAAGACCCGATAACACAGCGATGAATGCGAGACAAACCTGCAGAAAATAAGAAAATAGTAAGAAACGTATAAAGAAATAGTGAATATAATGCTATATAGCGCAATACATGCGAATGTCTATCGTCGAACAGTTTCGGTTGCGTACTATACGGAAAAATGTTAACGAAACAGCAAACACAACACAGGCAAAACTAGAAACCGTACGAAACAATTAGGAAGACAAACATGAAACTGCAAGTTATGGGCAAGCATTTGGAAAAGTAAGAAAATAATACACATACACTATTAAACTTAAAACCACTATAATAGATTATGCAAAAGTAAAACCTCCGAGTTACAATAGAATGCCCTCTCCCATCAGCGTGTGTGAGTGTGTGCGTGCGTGTGTGTGTGCGTGTGTGTGTGCGTAAGAGAAAGGACAGAAAGCGGGAATGAATCGTGTGAGGATAGGGAGGGGCAGTTTTTAAAGTATTTGAGAGCGAAAGATTTAATATTACGAACGATTTAGGAGGAGTGTGCGTGTGTGTGTGTGTGTGTGCGTGGGGGCTCTCTAGTAGCGCACACCGGAATACATTGTATAGATCTCATTTTGAACTTATCATGAACAAATGCGCGCGGCAGCGTAAACACGAAGGCTGAACGGTCGCGAGCAAAGGCGAAAACCATACATATACATGCATACGGATACGCACACGTTCGCAGACGAAAAATCACTGGCAGGTAGGCCTGGGCGCAGCATAGAAGAGAAGTGACGCATAACGCATAAAAAGTATCCTTCATCCCAACCTCCTAATTTCTTTTCCTTTAAATCCTCCCTCTCCCCTCCCCTTCTTAATTGCAAAATAAGATAGAATGTATTTTGTATGTAAGGAGAGTATGAGATCGGTTAATAGTATAATAGGCTATCACGAATCGAACGAATACAAGTAAGGCAGATATCATTTAAGACAGTATCATGAGGCACAACCCTCCCTCGTCTCATGTTTTTTTATCCGTCGCTTCTTCACAAAAAAAGAGAAAATCCCCCCCCCCCCCATGTTTGGCAATTAATTTTACATACAGCACAGCCACGGAACAATAGGTGCCGCAAATAGAGGGAGGAAGAGATACAATATTGGTAAAAATACAAACAAACACTGAAATACGTCGAAGCAAAATAGCAATTTAGCAGCGACCGAGAAGCAAGCAAGTGAATGATTCAGAGGGGGAAGCGTAAGAATAAAAGTGTCTTTTAAAAACATTAAAAAGCGACAGGAAAGCGACATAAAAAGGAAACAAACAAGAAAAAAAATACAAAAGATGCATAAAACATACACAGGCACTGGTGAATGTGATAATAACAGAACAGAAAGAAAGAACAGTGATCACACAGAGCACACAACATAGCAAGAACGGATATTAAGAAAAGCGCACTTTCCTACTTTCCTGCTTTGTTTTACTTTCCAACTGCGTTGCGTGCGAGTGTTTGTGTGTGTGTATGTGTGTGTGTGTGTGTGTGTGTGTGTGTGTGTGTGTGTGTGTGTGTGTGTGTGTGTGTGTGTGTGTGTGTGCTCCATGGGCAATAATTGTCCTCAGGGTCGGGTATGGCAGGACATTGTCGCGTTTCATAAAAATGTTTGCATCTTCAAAGCAATAAGAGCAATCCATAAAAGATCAGCCTTGTGTCAGCAATGTGTGCGGATGTGTCCATTTCTTTACGTTTTAAATGCGCCTCACTTCCCCTAAACCCTATCCCTGCCCTTTGCTCCAATCCAATATTTACATCCTTGCATCAAACCGTGCGTAGCAGGCTCGGTAAAGGATTCGAGGGAAAGATATATTTTAATGCGCACAAAGCAGAGGGATCTTAAGAGAAGTATATATTATCGAATATAATTATACATACAATCTCCCCCTCCCTCCTCTGTCCCATTCACTCACCGCCCCCTCCCCATTCAAATACACACTCGCGCCAACGCGCACATAGGTATGTGCCGCGTGCAGGCGTTGCAATACATTACAATATCTACCGAATAGACGAATGTGAAAATCGCCGGTTGCTAAATCAAGCGAAGCGAAGAGTTGATTATGTTTCGATTAGTATTATCCGTTAGTGACGTTGGTTTGGTTTTGCCGTAACGTGGGATGGTGGCGAACCAAACGAAAAATCAAAAAAAAACGGGGGCGCAAAAACGTTTCTTTCTCTACCTCTCTTCACTACCATCTGTTTCTGCTCGGATGAAATGTGTGCACCGTTGCATATGTATCCCAGTTGAAAGTGGATTTGAAATGTGTCTTATGTGAAGCAAAACAAAGGCGTAAAGAAAGGTAAAAATAAAAAGTAAAGAAAATAACAAAAAAAAAAAATATTTCGTTTTTAACTTTAGTAATGGCGTGTCGGTACGGCTTCAATCGAATTCAATCAATCAAGTCCCTTGAAGGTCCTAGGCGGGCACTGAAGGGAGAGTCATCGAGGGATGTAAAAGTTGACAATCTTCGGATTCCCCAAACGAAGAATACGGAAGTCGAGACATCTTTGAAAGGGAGATTCATTTTCTCATACATTCATTGGGGAACATTCATATGAAGTCTATTTATTTATCTAAATGTTAATTGTCCTGCTCATAGGTGGCTGAGACAAACTTTATCTAAATCCTTATTAACTGGCGCTGAAACTGAATAATGAAATTAAATAACGCTCAAATTACGTTTTTATGGTAAACTAGAAGGGATCTTCCCATTATTTATATCGTCTTGCCATACCTAGTAATGGTTTGTTTTTTGCCGTGTAGCGTGACTCTATTTTCATCCGAGAATAAGTTGCACGATTTAAGTGGTCTTGCAGGTGCATAAATATTCTTTCTTTCTAATAAGACAGGTACATCTAACTCATTATATAAAATTTTTGCTACACACACGCATTGGTTAAATTCAAATCTACGTTCGATTGATTGTAGGCCTAAGAGTTAGCAACGGGAGCGATAATCACGCATTTTACGTAGGCTTCGCCAGGGCGACCACATTCCAAAGGGAGGCTGGCAAATTTCCGTCGAACTCTTTCTAGCTTGTTTCTTGAAAAAGTACAGTGTGGAATTATCGGACAATATTCCAGGCAAGAACCCACAAGACATGTGTATAAAGGTTTATGCCATAAAGGGCCACCACATTCACGAAACTAACGTTAGATAAAACCTATTTATTTAAAAGTCTTATTAAAAACTGTTGTCAATGTGAGAACGAAAGTTAAGTTCTGGTCCAATGTAACACCTAAATCCCAAACTTCCTGTTGATGAGCTAACACCCTACTTGATAAATATGTTTTAAATAGGATTCGTAAGTCTATGAAACGTCACTATAAAACATCATTGGCTAGTTCCAGATGACTTGCAAGGCACCATGTACAAAAACTAGTAATTAATTCTTGTAGAACGTAGCAATCTTCATAACTTATTATAGGTAAGTAGAGTTTCACATCATCGGCATACATCAAATACGTTTAACTTCTTCTGCTATGGCTGTATGGCGCAAGAGGTCTTGGTTTACCATTGCAGCATGTCGTGATTTGAATTAAGTATTTTTTTATCGGAAAGGATTTGTTGCAGTCGGATAATCGGACAGGATAGGATAGTCGGTGTAAATTAAGAATGGGAATAACAACGCACTAAAGTGAATTTTCTCTGAGTGAATTAGCTATTCCCTTTTGAAAATTAAATGAATCTTACAGAAGTAACATAAGTCATGAGCTAAATAACACATGAGTGATATGATTACTGAATTGATTCAAGAGCGAGTGTAAAGGCGCCGTGATAGACGTGATACATGAGTTAAATCGTACTTTAATGAAGTTGAACTCGTAAGAAAAACCTAATCTACTTATTGATTCACACTTTTACACCTCTTGTGTGAGTGTTGACAATACCATCGCTTCCACAATCGCCAAAATGAAGAATATGGATGTTCTTCATCTTCTACACTGCGTTTCAAAATGATGCCTCGCCCTATTGTTTCTGTCGTACACTGATTTTAAAAGCCATATTGTTAATCAATTGATAGAAATGTGTGTATGTTTGATTAAAGAATGGTATTCAGGTCAGTTTTTAAGAAACGAATCAAAAAAGATGCCTTAACGTAGAAAAAAACCAAAAAATCAGATGTCTCAAAATGAAAGCCTCACCTAAGGGTGTAATAAAATACAAAAAAATGATAAGAGCACGAATTGTTTGAAACGAGTTATTTTAGTTGTCCTCGTGACCTCCACTTTGATTTATTAGATCAAAAATTCAGTTTGGCATACTGTCTTATTTATTTTTAATGTTACGACGACAGCATTCGCCAAGCATTCCTGACTCCAACTTCAAGCGTCTTAACGATCTTGTGCTACACCCCGTTTTGATAGACATCCCGAATTATTTCTCGCAAAACATTTTCAATTGGATTTATGTATTTTTAAACGACTGGCCAGGTCATTGTGTTGGTTCCCCATACTGCACCGATTTTCTTTCTTGCGTCGAAAAGTTCGTTATGCTGCATGAAAATGAAATTAAGAGGATTGTAAAGGTCAATGTAAGGTCTAGATAATTTTTCGAAAAGTGACGTGCACTTTATCACTGCTCATGTGAGTTGGAATAAACACCAAATCGCGTTTACCATGGCTGCTAAATGCTCCCAATATCATGGCAGAAACACCTCCAATATTGCGTTGGAGAAAAATTTAAGCTCAAATCCCACTAAAAGTGATTCAAACCATCCGGATCATTAAAGTTGAACTTCTTCTCATCGTTCCAAACCTCTTAAAATAAGTATATGCCTTATGGACATAATTCACATTGATATCTTATGTTGTACCACCCGTTCTTTCATGTGGGACTGTGGGAGATATGTGAGTTGGAATTTTCTTGATGCTTTCCCTAACAAACCCACAAGAAGATGTAGTGTCCGCCATACTGGTTTCCGTGACATGAATTTACCCGCAGCAGGACCGTCAGTCTTACGTACGAAATTGAAGCGACTACTTTCATGATTTAATTTACGCGACACTCAATGAAGCCTGTCAACTGATGGGCCCCTTCTTTTTACAGCTTCTTAATGTGCGTATCGTACGATCCGCTTCAAGTTGTGTTACATATTGGGGAAGCTGAGCGCGATGATAAGTTTTGTCTACGAAGATAGAAAGGATACTCCATGACCTGTCAAGGTTATAGTAGTAAAGTTGAAGAACAAGAAGAAATTATGCGTAACTTTTTTTTCATCTCTATCCGGTTATTCGAATTACGATCAGTGTTTTTTATAGAAGTTTGTGACGTTAGCAGATGATAGTACATTTATTTATTCCTACACGATACAATTGCTTGCATGGGGGCGGCCTGGTGGGGTAGTGGTATAGTGGTACAGTGGCTACTCTCTCACACGACAGACCGGGACCAAAATCCCATCCGGAACGTTTCCCCGTAGCAGTGATTGACTAACCTGCTACGTGGTAAAATCACTCTAATACGGCCAGTCCGTCATACAAAAAAAAAAAATGTTTGCCTCTGGGACAGAAGAATATTTTAAAGTAAGCATCAGAGGTACAGAAAAAGTTCCGCTGAGCCACGAGTAAGTCCACGGTCAGCGAGAATCCTAGGAGGTCGACAAAATATACGAGGGAAGAATAAGGAAAGGGGGGAAGCGTTGACGAGTGAGAGTATTTCGAGATGTTCAAAAATATAAGAAGCAAGGATAGGGAAGAGGAGATAGAAATATTGTAGCCAAAGAGACCGAGGAATCTGTTGAAACTGCCCAGACAGGCAAGGTAAGATTCACGTACGTCAGAAGAGAAGAGATAGGAGATGGACGTATATGCATACACGAAGGAGATGAAGATGTAAGGCTTCAAAGACACGTAGAAGCAGATCGGTGATGAACACTAAATTTGTCATTGAACGCCGCTCCTCAAGTGAAGCTAGTTCCATGAGTTGTGGAAAGGAGTGATTGGAGCGACCTTGTAGTCTACGGGTAGCTACCCTGGCGAAGTAGTGCAGAACTTGCTCCAGCTTGAACATCCAAACAGAACCCGCGGGGCACCAAAAAATGATCGCGTATTCAAGGACGGATTGATTCAAGCTGCAGTAAAGTGACTTCAAGTGTTCGTGAAAGGCCATTCTACTATTGGATGAACTCAAGATTAAAGAAATACTTGGATAGAATAAGGTTGAAGGATCAAGAAAAGAAAATTATAGAACACAATTATAATCGTTGCCTGACAATTCGGCGAAATGCCATCATTAAATAGAATAGTAAGTTGAATGAAAACATGTTGTAACTTAAAAAAAAACTCAGTTGGAGAGCATCTTTCCGATCCGTTCGTTGGTAAGTCGGGGGTTCCTCAGGGCAGCGTCCTGAGTCCTTTATTGTTCTCCCTTTTCATCGCGGATTGTATCAGTTCTCTGCCACCAAACGGATGTCGGATGTCGGATGTATGCCGACGATGTTAAGTTCTATCTTCTTGTGTCCTCATCCCGCGACTCCCACTCCCTCCAAAGCTACGCTGATGCATTTGCGGATTGGTGTATCTCCAACGGGCTCGTCCTTTGTGTAGAAAAATGCTGTGTCATTTCGTTTGGCCGCTCTCCAGTGAAGCAGCTACATAGCTACCAGCTTTCTGGCTCAGCACTCCCACGAGTCACTCTGGTGAAGGATCTTGGTGTGTGGCTCGATGACAAATTGTCGTTTGAACCACACATCAATTCAGTCCTCGAGCGGGCTAGCAAGGTTTTGGGCCTCATCACCCGCCTTGTCGGGCTAAAAGAACGCCATGGTCATGCGCGCAAATTATTTATTGCCAACATCCTTCTATCCAAAATTGACTGTCTTATCTTTCTGGCGGCCATTCCCCTTTACATCCCATCCTATCGCTTACGCGTCCGCCCACCTCTCCTTATCCCCTTGCGACGCACGCGGTTCGCCCAAAGTGATCCTTGGGGTGCTATTGGATTTTAATTCCGTGGGTGATCTGTTTGACCACAATGTATCCTTTGCTGTCTTTCGTTCCTGTGTTCTGTCTACCGTTTCCTAATGTGTCTCGTCAGTTTTTCCTACTTGACGCTATTTATGTATTGACGCTATTGCAAAACCCTTGAGGCAAACAATATTGAACAATAAAATAATAATAATAATAATAATAATAATAGTCTGAGAGAAAATGAAGGAATCTAGCAGATGTGGCTGGAAATCCAAATTCAAGGTGGAAATCCAATTAATAAGGTGAGCTATAGGAAGGAACATTTTAACATCATAAGCGTATATCAATTGAAAGTTTGTAGTAAGTTGTTTAAATTAATCCAGTGGCGGATCATCCTAGGATTATTTGGCCGCCAAAACCTGAAGAGCTGAACTCGATCATCAGTTATTATTTTGAGCTTCGCTGATGTCGATTATCCCAGAGGAACCTTGCAAAAAGGATCGAGCCTCCATGTTGCATATTCTGTATGTAGTGACCCAGAAAATAACATGCGATCGTCAGTGCCAAAGAACGTAGAATGACATTAATGAAAATGGCAGGGAAAACGCATCCATCTCACTGAAGATCAAGTCAGCGATCTTAGAATTAATAGCATATCACGCATATCACGCACCAGCATATCACGGACTGCTAACATACGTTTCGAGAACGTTCGCCAGCATCAAGCAATAACAGGAGAAGCACGACAATCAGGAATATAAAATTGAAGAAAGTTCGCAGAGCTTCTTGAATGGAAGGAATTAAAAAGGTTAAAAAGAGGAGCAAATAGAAAACCAATGGTTGGGAGGAAAAATTTAGAGACCACGTGCAAGGAGCAGATGACGAACGACAGACAGACAGACATGGGATATTGTCCCATATATTATTTACGATTATCACTACAAGCGATTAGGCAGGTAATAAGCAAACCAGTTAACTGAACAAAACCCATGTTTTTGAAACTTGGCCAATAGGCGACCATGGCAAACACCATCGAAAGCAGCTTAGAAATCCCGATAGATGGGATCAGAAATTTATTTTTATGACGGTCGTAGTGGTAGATATGTCATGCATAAACCCATCGGGCGTTAGAGAATAAGTTGGCTTGAGTTTATTTATTCATTTTTTTATTGTATGACGGCCTGGCCGTACAAGACTTAGTTTACCCCGTAGCAGGATAGTCAATCACTGCTACGAGGGAGTGGTCTGGATTGGATTTTGGTCCCGGTCTGTCGTGTGAGAGAGCAGCGCCGATACCACTACCCCACCGGGCCGCCTCAGCTTAAGTTTATTGATTGCCGAAGAAACAATTGATTAATCGTAAGTAATAATAAATTTTTCAAAGAGTAAGGCAAGGGAAATTGATACCTGGTTTGGTTTGGTGAGCTAGTTAAATCCATACCTAGCACAGCACTCGTTGTAATCAGGAACAATGACCAATTGCATTAAGTAATAAATTTTAAGCGACGAGGCGTCACCGAATCAGTCCGAATTAAGGTTCTAAGTTACGGGCGAAAATGACCATAACACTATTAAAACTCAGTTTCTTAGTTCAGTTAATTGGTTATGTCTAGTAGTAGACCTTCAAAACGCTTAAATTTAGTATACGAGGGAATCTCTGTTGGAAGAATGGGTGAAATTTTTATTCTGTCCTTACATCCTAAGGCCTTTCATAGGAATACTGTTGCAATAAGAGGAAGTTACGATCCAGAACAGCTTGATACCAGAAGTATCAGAATTCTTTCGACTTTCACCTTCGACCTTCGACTGTAAACTATTCTTCAATGCACACTTCCAAGCGATTGTAACGAAAATTTTTAAAATCCTGGGTCTTGTTCGTAGAATGACAACCGATATCAGTTTTCCTGCTTCCGTCTAAACATTTTTTGTTTGTCCAACTGCCTTGAAATACGTCTGCATTGTCTGGAGTTATGCTGCTAAACTGTGAGCGGCGAAATTCGTACAGCAGCAGAGCCGCTTCCTGGGTTCCAATCATGTATCTTAGCCTCAATACGAAGTTCGATTCAAATTGTATTGGAGAGTAGATGGGATTTTTCTTTTGGTGAACTACTTCCGGGCGCTACTTATGTGTCTGAATTTATCTGTCGTATCCTTTTACCAGAGCTTGCATCGAAAGATGGCACTTCACGAATATCATCGGTATATGGATTTCCTTGGGAGCACACGACTGAAGTCACATCTACCGGCGTATGGTGGCTATAAACAGCACAGCCGTACGAGCAGTCGGTTACATGCCTCGAGGATATAATGGTTACACGACGAAAATCAAAGTCGTTTGGTCTCGAGTTCTCTAGCATGAGACCCGGAAGAACTCGAATAACTATAATCGATCAAGAAGGCAACAGACACTACGCTTCTAAGACCAGATGGGCCGCAATGCAACACATATCTCACTCGGGAGATACTGGAAGGTCTACAAAAAAATGAATGCGACATAAATCAATCACCAAGATTGCAACCTGAATAGGGATATACTAGACAGCGAGAGGTGTCTCAACAGGTGATAAAACTATTTCGACGGATAGACCTGGCCCTAGACGGAGCGGATACAAGAGGTACCGCGCCTGTGATAACGATTTTAGGAATGATCATCACATCGTCCAAAAATGACGCTAGAGAGATGATAGCAGCTGACTACGAAAGACTAGGGACAGAACATTTCAAACTGAACCGACCTTGGCGAAGGTGGCGTTTCCTGACAACTTTTTTTTGGTTTTGCTCCTTGCCTCATATTTCGTCGGATTGTGTTGGTCGATCGAAAATCCATCAAGTTCCATCAGTTAAAAAAAATACTTGGAAGTTCCGTCAGAAAACCGCATCATCAATGTGGTTTCCTTGGAAAGCTAATGCTGAAATGTGAATCCCTAAGGACTTGCTTGATGGGTTAGCTTGACGATGAAGTTTCTGTTTGTGAATGGTGATCGTGATAGGACTCACATGTGAAGCGGTGTATCCGCCGATGACGATGATATCGATGTAGTTGTGGGGTGTTGTTACTTTGGGTATGAAGGTTAATTGTAAGAATTACGATCGTAACTCGGGTTAAAAACTACTATGATCTGGAAAGCTGCAACAAGTCCTCTCACGGCAAGGGTCTTGGGTAATACTGACGGAGGAGTATGAGTATCTTTGGTGTTTTTTTGTGATCCGAATGTATGGAGAAGGAGAATGATCCACTAGCTAGCTGAGCTGTTTGCCGAAACAGACACAATTATTATGGCTAAGGCTAGATATTTGGGGCAAATGATGAGTATGCCGTTGGCAGAGCAGCGGATGCGGGAACTTCAAGAAACCGGAGTGCGTTAAGGACCAAGAAGATAGCAGGTCACCGAAACAACTATAAACCTAAGGTGACTTGCTGAATAGTGTTGGAAATCGGATCAGTTACCAGCTAGAGGTCCTCACGCGATGAGCTCAGAAAAAACTTGATGACTGTAGCATGTCATCAACATCTGATTTAGTTCTGTTTTCGTCTAATGACATTCAAACGTATGCACGTGTACGGAACAAAGAACCAGTTGCATTGCGAGCCTAGAAGAGAAATGAAAGACAGCAGATACGTGTGAGTACAGCAAGATTGCAAAATTAATACTATAAGCCGCAATTTGCCTAGCTCCACGCGGACGCATGGGATTGCATTCGTTGCACAAGGCATGTAGATGCAACGGATTAGCAGTGCCGTTGTCTCAGATTTTGCAAAGTCATGCGGGGGTGAACGAAGCAAAACTGTTTACCTGTTCGCCTTGCTTTTATATTTATCTCCATCGGTTGGGAAGACGTGATGGCAGGAAGGGGTGTTGTTCTGCTGCTGTGCCCTATTTATCTCACGATTTATGAATGTTGATTGAAAAATTGTACTTCACGATGGTGTAAATGTGCTAGCACAACGCATTTTGTACGGACGCTTCGTGTGCACGCTTTTTTATTCATGTTCTAGAGTTCGTCGATGTACACTGGCACATCGGGCATAGACACGCTAAGCTCGACTACGCTTTTCTAAAGGTGGAATTAAACTGATAGTGGCGATTAACACCCGGTAACAAACCAACCAACGCCGTTGAAACTCAAAAGACCAAACCGGCCCCCGAAAAAAAGAATACAATGCCCGATCACGGTTGACCCCCTTCGACGAGCTGGTTCACCGAGGTCAGACAGGTTGCTGACGTACGTAAACGTTTTGTCTTATCAAGCCCGTTTGATTATTTCGTTTTTGCACAACATAATCAATATTGTGTCATTGCCTCTTGGTCCATGCTGCGCAACGAATCATTCGTTAAATGACTAGCAGTCTAATTGTCACTAGTTGTGGCTATTTTCTTGTGTCTTTGTCCTGCGTAACATCTGTCCTATTGCGGAGGTCAAGCATCACTCCATGAGATCTAGGAGGGACGTACCGGCGATCACTTACTTAACACTAAAGACTTTCACGCCTGCACATTCCTTTAGTCTTTGAGGTACTATGAATCTAGAAGTTTAAAATAATATGACAATTATTTTGAGGTAGAATACCGCCAAACCCCCGTTCTCTGCTTCTACTCGACATGAGCACATGGTTTGCCTAGTACGCGTCTGGGCATAACACATTGATCGACTCTCCTAGGGGGTGAGAGCAGTAACGGCTACGGGGGCATCTGCTGGTCAAATAAACACAATAACAACACATTA
The DNA here is from genome assembly GCA_000349025.1 of Anopheles minimus. Classification (NCBI taxonomy): domain Eukaryota; kingdom Metazoa; phylum Arthropoda; class Insecta; order Diptera; family Culicidae; genus Anopheles; species Anopheles minimus. The sequence goes on from KB663710.1 coordinate 354,019, forward strand.
AAATAGATGTTGATAAGCAAGCAAATAATCAACCCTCCAAGAGTGTGGCGGTATCTGCTAAAGCTGCCGTGATCCACTACCGGCCCCGTCTGTCAATCATGCCTCTCCGTGCATCGCTTGTGATCACCAAAACCCCTTCTTGCTGCAAACAAGAAGAACTGTATACAGACACAAACAGCGACAGTTGCGAGACTAGGCCACAGCGACAGTTGCATAGTGAGTCTTGCCTGTTGGATCTGGAGTGCAGCGCGAGAAAATGTTCGTTGATGCCGAGTGGTAGAGATTAGAGGGAGGAATGGTGTTAGGCAAACCCAACCCTAGAAGTGAGCCTGAAACCGGCCGTAATAAGGTTCCCTCCCTGGCTTTCGTTGGCAAGGGGAATAGGTCCAACCACCACGATGGCACGCGGAAGAGCGAACGAGATAGCGCGTGCCGGAGCAGGCAAGTAAGCGCACGAGATAAAGTTTATTTTTTTGGTGTGTGAAGAGAATTGAACGATTCGGGCTACAGGACGGGACGGGGGTGCAGACAAGAAGGCAAGATTGTCATGCGGGTACAACCCGAACGGTCCGAGGTCGCTGCCGGATCGGTGCGAGAGCAATTTGGCGAGTACAAATAGTGCTGTACGGTGTCTGCGACTCCTCAGTTTGACGTTATCATCCGCCGTTCGGTGCTCGGCTGAGCAGTGTCATACTCTCCCGCACTCTCTCGCCGGGTTGCTTGGTTTGACCGTTGCACTGTCTGTTGGTTGTGTGTACGTCGGCGGGGAGTTTCCGTACGGCGTATCCTGTGTGTATCCGCGTGGTCCGCGTGCGTTTGGTGTTTTTTGGTGCTTTTATTTGTCGGGCAACCAAATACAAATCGCATTCAAAGTACATCACGAACAACTGACCAACTAAACGGCAACCCAAAGAAAAGAAAAAAAAAACTAAAGGAAAATGGACGCGTGTGAAGCGATGCCCAAAGCGGACACAATCAAACTACGCAACAAACACATCGGGTGAGTACGGGTGCCTTTGTCCCATCGTGGACGCGTACGCAATAAGATGACGTGTAGAATGGCAACAACCGGCACATTGCAAATGAACCTGTGACCCTGAAAAGAAAGGTCGCGCGTGCCGTCAGCCATCAAAAATCGATCCTCTGCCAGAATGTGCATCGCCCATTGGCAGCCAGGGCGGCTACGCTGTCGCGAGCCAAAAATCATACCATAGCGAACACACGTGCTAGCACGGTAAGGCAAGAGTGTCACCAATGTCACCGAACGGCGCAATGTTCTTAGCCGTATTTTAGACATTGGTGATTGTTCCGATGGGGACACCTTCTGCCAAAACGAAACAAAAAAGAGAAAGAAACAGACTTACTCCGTCCGTAGCGGTAAATTCACGGTCAAAGCCAGGGACGATGAGGAACTGCTAGAACTGCAGGAACAGGGACAGGGGCTCGTCGAACCTTGCTAGTGAAGAAAATTATTTTTATTCCACACCGAGACCCACCCACACCCACTAATAGGGCGTCCGATGATGAAGGCCCAGAATGCGAGGGGGGGGGGGGGTAGAGTGGTATATCGAACACAATTCACCATCGCGTGTGTGTGCAATTCCGTAATTTATTTGTTTGTTTCCACGGTTGGTCGCGAAATACACAGCCACCTTTTGCCTATCACCGCGTGCTAACATCAGCCGGATTAAGCGGGTGTCAGGATTGGGGACTAGATTGTTATTTAGCTCAGCCGCTGTTGTTGTTTTGTGATGCTGATGAGAAGATTATATTGTTTTGCACTTGGAGCGTGTTTGCTCGTCACACAAGTTGTAAGCGGTTGTCGTCGACGGGGTTGCTTTTCATGGACCGGTGCTGGGCGATGGCACGCGCCTTTATCATGACGAGACAGAGCCATTGGTACATGTAAACATACACGCTTAATCCTGTTTGGCGATAAAAAAGTACCCCATCATCATCACACTTGAATATTGAAAGATAGTGAGAATATCTTTCCCCACTTCTGAGGTTTGTTTGGCGTGACAGTGGTCTTTGACACCGAAACAACTAACGACATACACTATCAGCTGTACGCTAATGTCTCCTGTATGCTAATGTAATTCTATTTGTCGCTTGGTTCTCCCCTCTTCCATCTCGCCATCAGCAAATCCTGCCAGCTGTTCTACCGGACCGACCCGCTGAAGATAGTGCGCGGCCAGGGTCAATACATGTACGACGAGCAGGGTGCACGGTACCTCGACTGCATCAATAACGTTGCGCACGGTGAGTGGAACGGGCCGAACCCGAACCGGTTCCCGGCTGCATGGCTTATGTGAGCCAAGCAGCATAAGCGAAAGGAGAGCAAAAACTGATGACACATGCAACTGTGGTGAACGCGATCGATCACGAGGGCTCCAGTGTGTTGGGAGTCGAGAAAGGGGGGCGTAGATGCGGGCATCGACACACTCAACCCACTCACGGTTTGTTCACGTGCTGCCCATGATGCGGGCAGCTAATCGCGTGAGTTCACCACACCAATCATCCTTACACTCGCCCATCCGCAGAAGCGGTCGACGATGGCGGTTCCAACTTATCAAGATCCATAAGTAAACAGAACAACGAGGGCATCACAGCCCTTCTTGCACTCGGTTGACGTCAACGGTGAGCGAGGCAGTAAGAAGCACCCTTATCGGTCAGACCGGTCGGCACCTGGGCGCCCGTTATGGAGGTTATCGGATGTTTCGAAACGGAAAGCGGGACATGAGCAGCAAAACCGGGCCCTATTGTGAATCACACCCAGCAGAACGATTTCCCACCGATCACATGGTTTATGGCTTCAAAAATCTTTCCGATTTTGAAGGCTTTTGTAATTTCTATTCGCTTTCTTAGTGGAAATCGATTTTACCTAACTGATGGTTGACGATGATACGTTTGGAAGGGTTCCTCAAGAAATTAAACCCAACAAAAGAAGAAAAAAACAAAGATGGGTATCGCCTTCATGATCAACACTATCCACCGTTTACGGGGGGTAATTCCGTTTCCGGGAGTTTAGAACTTCAAACATTGTACCGACAGACATTGTGGTGTGCACGTGTTTGTGCAGTGTGGTGATGAGCACTCCTTTCCCTCAATTTCCTCGCCCACAGTTGGACACTGTCATCCGAAGGTGGTCGAGGCCGGAACGCGTCAGCTCGCAACGCTCTCCACCAACAATCGCTTCCTGCACGATGAGCTGGTCAAGTGTGCCCAAACGCTCGCCGAAAAGATGCCCGGCAATCTGTCAGTTTGCTACTTCGTCAATTCGGGCTCGGAGGCGAACGATCTTGCCTTGCGGCTGGCCCGTCAGCATACCGGACGCCACGAGGTGATAACGCTCGATCAGTAAGTACTGCGCTGAGTATGCTAAGCTGTACTCTCATCATTATCTAATGAGCATCTAATACATCTGTTCTCCAGCGCCTACCATGGTCACGTTTCGGCCGTTATGGACATCTCGCCGTACAAATTCAATCAACCGGGCGGTGATCCCAAACCAAACTTTGTACATGTGGTAAATATTCGCATGCGGCTACGGATTTACGCTGGAAATGGGTATTTAATGCAGCTGCTACGTTTTAGGCACCTTGTCCTGATGTCTACCGCGGTATGTTCCGGGACTGTGACTATCCGGAGGGAACCGATTTGGGCCAATTGTACGCGGAAGCGGTCCAACATCTTCTTGAGCGTAGTCCTACTGGGGTAGCTGCCTTCATTGCGGAAAGTCTTCAGAGTTGCGGTGGACAAATCATTCCACCAGCCGGTTACTTCCAGAAGGTTTACGAGTAAGTGTTCATGCTACATCTGATAGTTTTACATGTGCAGTTTTGAGGAATACCAATTGTTACTGTAATTACGCAGTGCTGTAAGAAAGGCGGGAGGTGTGACGATCGCTGACGAGGTACAAGTTGGATTTGGTCGAATTGGCACGCATTACTGGGCGTTTGAGCCACACGGTATCATCCCAGATATCGTGACCGTTGCAAAACCGATGGGGAACGGTCATCCTGTTGGTGCGGTCGTGACAACGCCAGAAATAGCGGAAAGCTTCGCCTCCACCGGTGTTTGTTACTTCAATACGGTGCGTAACATGCTATGCCAATGCAACAAGGCGCTTATATGCATTCTCCTTCTGTCTCTGCTTGCAGTACGGTGGAAATCCAGTGTCGTGTGCCATTGCAAATGCGGTTATGCGCGTGATTGACGAGGAGCACCTGCAGGAGAACGCTCTACGCGTGGGACGCTATCTGCTCGAACAGTCAAAGGCACTGGCGTACGAGTATCAAATAGTTGGAGATGTCCGTGGTACCGGGCTCTTTGTGGGCATTGAGCTGGTGACAGACCGGCAGCGTCGTGTGCCGGCAACCCGTGCCGCTAAAGCCGTTGTCGAGCGGATGAAAACCGTACATCGGATATTGGTCAGCAGCGATGGACCGGATGACAATGTCGTCAAGCTAAAGCCCCCGATGGTCTTCACAGTCGAGAATGCGGACGAGTTCCTGTACGGCTTCCGCGAGTGTCTTACCTATCTGCAACAGCAGCAGCAGTCTGTGGTGAATACCACGTCGGAAGGTGTTTCTACCACCCCAGTGCGCGTGACACATCCACTAGCAACCGGTGGCATCCTTCAGCCTAGCCCGATCACCCGCGGCCAGCACGACACCTCCACACTCATCAAGTCTATCTAAGCATATGCTGAACCTTTTCACATTTTATCCAATCCAAACAATCATTTAGCGATTTCATGCCGAAGCAACTGCAAACGATGAGTTTTAGCATATCTCATTAAAAGACCACCAACAGCATGAACCATACACACTTATTTGTTTTAAAAATAAGCATTATTCTACCAACTGTAGCCAATCGGAGTGCGTGTTGGATAGTTTTCAAGTCTTTTGATCCGTTTAGATTAAGAACTTACTTTTCCTTTCGTTTAGTGTAGCGTTATGAGCTAATGATGAGTGTGCGGGAGGGATAACTCTAGCTCAGGATAGCATTTAGCTTCTGCTTTATGCGTTGTTTGTTCAGTAAAAAAAAGATAAGAAAGTGTTCTGTACTCTGCACTGAAAACAATATGTGTGTACGTGTCAATATTTCTTTCATCATGAGATTATTGTTTTATTCTATTTATAATAATTCCCGTTCGAATGGCTCCAAAAGTCCCTCCACACCAATTCTCTTCCGTCATTCCAATGAAGCATAGAGGTAAAATGTTTCGATTTCAATTTTAGTTTATTACAATTGAAATTATATGGGGCGGCCCGGTGAGGTAGTGGTATCGGCGCTGCTCTCTCACAGGAAAGACCGGGACCAAAATCCCACCCGGACCGCTCCCCAGTAGCAGTGATTGACTATGCTGCTACGTGGTAAACTAAGTCTAATACGGGCCAGGCCGTCATATAATAACAAAAAAAAATGAAATTATGATCCAGGTGAATACTGGACAATCAGCCAGAAGGCCTTACAATAGATAGCATAATCTAACTTATATTCTCATCCTATGCTAGGAAAAAAGGAAGGAAGAGGATTATGTATAATGAAAAGTGAGGGCACGGAAGAATTCCAGGGAAGGATGTATGTATGTATGTATGCATGTATACATACATGTGTATGCATGTATGCATGTGTTTATTGTTTACCTAACGGTTTACCAATATTTCACTTAAGAACTATATTCTAAAGAAAACTAACCTAGCTGTGAGAGGGAAATGACATTCTGATGAGGAAAATAATCTGGATCGGAAAGAGGATAACGGGCGAAGGAATTCAAATAGGTGAGATGTGCATTTGAAGGACGGATAGCTCGCAGTAGTGCATCGCCAATCCCTACCTGTGTGCGGCGGGGGAAAATGAATAGAGGAGGGCGTGAACGGAGGGAACGGGAAGAGATATAAAGAGGAATCGGGGTGCGTAGGACCGGGCATCTATGGTGTCCAACAGAACAGGTGCACTTCTAATGGAGGCAGACCAAGTAACCGACATCTATCCAAAACGGTCGACCAATCATCTGAGACTTTGCGAATTACAAATCTGCCGAAGGACTTTTGGACACGTTCGATACGGTCGACAGGGGTCCTTGCGTTAGGGAACGAGATCACTGAACCGTATTCCAGCATTGATCTGATCAGGGCGCTAAACAGAGAGAGTTTTTAGGCCAAGGGTCTTACGTGCCCTGCAAACTAATAAGTCAGCATGGCGGTTGACAGTAAGTGTCAAGTCAGACACCTTAGTAGGTGTAGGTTACACCAAGAAGAAAAACCATTAAGAATATTTTGCATGATAACACAGTCACTAGGAGACGAGGTGGGTAGACAGAGAGACAGAGAGAGAGAGAGAGACAGAGAGACAGAGAGAGCACATCGGAGACTCCCAGGAGCAGACCACTGACAAACATAACTTGGGCTCGATCTGGTCTGACTTGCCAAGCCAAGCAATTGGCATCGCTCTGTGTAAGAAGGAAAAGTAACGCAACCGGGGCATTCCAGTTTTGCCGTCCACTCCTGAGTGGTAGGGATCCAGACCATACAAGCATATTCTGAAGGAGAACAGACAGTGCAACAAAAAAAAGTTTTTAAGCAGGCAGGGTCTTCGATATCAGTCGTAAGTCGTCGGATTAAACCAAGGGCTTTCAAAGCATTCGACAACAAGATGTCAAAATGTGCCGCGAAAGAAAGGGCGCAGTTGAGCGTGACACCTGAGTCGCGGATGACGTGTACACAATTGATCAGGACGCCGTTGAGGGAATAATCATGTAGGATAGGATCGCCGAGGCCTGGAGAAAAATTTTAACATCATCAGCGTACATTAAGTGACCAGGAGAAGGAAGGCAAGATGATAAATCATTTATATACAAAAGGAAGAGAAAATTAGCTAGGACATTTCCTTGGGGGACCCCCGACGTGCTGACAAAAGATGATGACAAACAAGAATGACTCTTCACTCGGTCACAACGACCCACGAGAAAGGATTCGTGACGTACCAGCAACTTGGAGGAAACACGAAGCTTATTCAGTTTTGCTAATAACAAACGATGTTGAACCCTGTCAAAAGCTGCAGTGAAATCCGTATAAACTGAATCGACCTAGGTAGCCCGATCCATGTGATCAGTATGAACGATACACATTACAAAAGGATGGTAGCAGGCGATCGCCCTGGCATGAAACCATGTTGATCAGTGCTGATCCAAGCTTAGCACATAAACGATAAGGCATCGAGAACAACGGATTCAAATGGTATAGAACATCAAGAAGGGTTATACCTCTGTACTTAAAAATACATGAGAGAATTATTTTTTGGAAGGTAGGAAATAGCCAGGCAGATTTCCAGATATCAGTTTTGGATCATAATCAAACCTATCCGCTGTGTAAAACGTAGAAATACTTAATCCTGCTGTTATTAATGGTAAACCCATCAACCGAGTACACCCGGGATAAGGTGCCCTTTCACGGTTCGGAGAAGGAAATGTCTCCCAACCAATGTGAATTGCATACTACATTAAGTTTAGATTTAAGATAATAGTTATAAGCAATTCGGCCTGGCCGTCACTGATGAATAAAAAAAAGGTAAACCCATGTCTTTCTTTGAACGTTGAGATGGCATCATTGTCCCGTGTTTTTTGGTTTTCTTTCAATGATCTCTAGGGGATTCATGATTATCTTCAATGTGGAAAAGCTGCTGCTGGAAAACGTTGTAAGTAATGCGTGCTATTCGAAAGTAAAACATTGCCCACTCCCATCTAACCTCTTTCAATGAGTGATTTCTTTCAATGGAGATTTTCTATTTAGATGTTGGCAGCCAATACCATCGAATCGGGGTTGTTGGCAAGATTAAATTTGTTACATATAGAACACATAGCACACACCGAGATACATGTATGAAAAAAAAACTATATATTATCCGTTCTTATCGAAATAAAAATAATTTACAAAAAAAAAACAATATCGTTTGCCTGGGTTTCTTCGGCATATCATATTGCTGTATCTCGGATTCTCATAAGAAATTAAGTATTGAGGAGCCAACCGAGTTCGAGTTCAAAAAATTGCTCTTTGGTTCCGCAAGATATTTTGCTATGGAGTCGTCCCTTCTCTGAAGAATTCGTTAAGCATATAATAAAAAATAAGCCGAAAAGCTATGGCAATATTCAAAACTCCAAAACACTTTATAAGGATATAGATGATGTGTACTACAGAGGTCTCACTGAAGATCATTTTTATAGGAAAAAAAGTAATAGAGTGGTGGAAGAGAGAACATGGCTCGTATTTTCAGAAACTACCAACTGTGTTTATTGCTAACAATGCTTTTTTTTTTCAAATGTGTCTTCCAAATTGATAACAGGTTTAAACAACTGGAAGTCTATTACCACCCTTTTGTCGGGTCATGAAACTGCAAAGGAGCACATTGCATCCATGTGCATTTTATACAAAAGATCTAATATCTTTTACTAAGTGGATACTGAGTTAGTACTATAAATGAAAAAGGAAGAGAAATATTGACGAGAAGTGCTGAAACGTGTAGTACACAGTAAAACGTGTAAAATTACTAAGTCGTTTAGGAATAGCTTTCAGAGGACATGATGAAAGTGAACAAAGCAACCGAAAAGAAAATTTCATGTCATGTTTAGAGATTAGAGTTTAGAAATTACATGATGGCTGGCAAATACACAGGATTACAAGCCCGAATTAGGCAGCACAGTACAAGTACCAGTGTTTCTCCCTTGCGCTAATCATTTTTTAAATCTGGTAGCCAATTTTGCGGCTGAAAACTGTAAAAATGCTGTACACTATCTCAGTTTTTTTTTACAAAAATTATATACATTTTTTCCTCATCAACCCGTCAAGAGCAGATGCAGTTTTGGCATTAAAAGTTGCCTTTAAAAATATTAAACATGCGTTGTCTGAACTTTGTAATTCTAAAGACGGAAAACACGCCACATTGGACGAAGCAAATGCGCTTCTAAAGCATAAGAATGCTTTAATAATGACTGCATTATTCTGTCTGATGTATTTCAATCAGTGAAAAGTGAATGTTCCATCTTCTTTTCGTCGGGACTAAAAAAGACCAGTGAGATTTTTACTGCAAATTGCCACCCGAAAGTTGCCACCTGCATTCAAAAGTACTACAAAGATGAGGACGTGGTGCTTGGACCGAATCTAGCCCCGTCGCACTACACTTGAAAAAAGTGGAGCGTTTTTGCCCTTCCAACATGTTCAACTCCACCTGTTCGATAATTTCTGGACCAAATGGAAGAGGACAACATATGTCCAATAATTGTGTGGCCAAAATTACGGATCAATTGATAAAGAGACTTCCGTGGAATTGAAGAAAATGCCAACAAACTTATTTTTGACAACTATGATAAACCTATGATAAATATCCCCGTCAACTGCGAGGCAGGGAGTAGAAATATATAATTATATTTGGTATAATTACACTATATGTGAATATAGTGTAATATCATACCTTCGTAAGAACCTTGTTTAATTGGCAGATTGGTTAATTGTCATTGGTGAAGAGAGGAAGCGCTCGAGCAGCGGACAGGCATTCGAATCCCAATCTCGCAAGAATAAAGTACTTTAGGTAGAAAAGGGAACCACGACTTATTATTATATATTTTTGGAATTATAAACAACTTAAAGAAAAAATGCAGTTTTGTTTGTAACTTTATTTTTTCCGATCCTTTGCTACCATCCATCTAAAAAAAACATTATTTAATGCAAACTATCAATAAAGCCAGAATAAAACTAGAATAAGTTCACCATTTTGTTTGAAATTATTTCTCAAATTGGTAGCAGGTTTTTTTTGTTATTCAAACGATAGAACTATGCAAATTGCATGCACTAAACAGAACATTTTTCATGTCTAAAAGGTGTCGCGGGCCGCATCAAATGTCGCCGAGGGCCACATGCGGCCCGCGGGCCGTATGTTCGACATCTCTGTTCTACATGATTCCATGGAAAACGTTCTTGCCGGTTTTAAGAGGGGCCTGGTATCTTCGGCCGAGTTGTGCCGATGCAGTGGTCCATACTGTCGTTTTTGAGGCGAGCCCGATCGATCCGATCGATTTTTCTGGGGCCCCGTAATCGACGGGGCCCTAGGCGGCCGCCTAATAATAATTGAAGGAATTTTGAGTTGCACCTGATTTTGTTGCTCATCGCTAAGCATGCACAATTGGGAACCTCTAATTTTCATCTTTGCTAATGTGATCGACTGTGTGTCGGAAAGAATGGAGTATCATTCTATAGTCTCTTTTCATTTCTCACAATTCTTCTCCTTCCTTTCATAGTTCCTTTCTTCTTTTTCGACTGTTTCATACTTATGTTAAAGAGCAGCTTTATTACTTCTTCTGGTGATCTGTTAATGATTTTACTTTATATCTTCCCAAGTGTAACGTTATATCTTTCTATAGTTCCCTAAACCGCGCAATTTTAGCATATTGTGAAGATTTCGTTTCTCTTGGTCTTTTTCTTACCGTATTCTAGGCGCGGTCCATAAATTACGTAACGCTGAAATTGGGATTTTTCGACCCCCTCCACCCCTATCGTAACAAAACGTAACGCTAGAAGAAATCCCTCAAATATTACGTAACGCCCCGACCGACCGAACTCCCCTCCCTCCCATCGATTTTTGAACAAACCGAAAAGAAACGTAAATTATAAAATATAGCCCGTAAATATACAGATAACGATTAAACCTGGCCGGGAAGTGTAGTTTTAAGTGAATAAACTGAAACCTATAAGGGATTTAAAGATATTAACCAATTGATAAATGTATCGTTTTTGCAAGATCTAATGTGATTTGTAGACGAGCTCCATGAGTAGTACGATGTTCTCACTATCGTGCATTAGACTGACCAGAGTCCGGAAACATTCTCTTCTTCTTGTTACTAGCCGGATCGAGAACGTCTGAATAACATGGTCTAATCGCCATATCGATTTCAGGAAACTCGGTTGCGTCTCCAGATTGCATTTCTATATGTGGAATGATTGAAACATGTAATTCTTTTTGATTTACTATCAAGGCTGATTCTTTCGAAAAGGCTGTTTTCATATTAAAAATTTGCATTTTCCGACTGCATCCGATCCCCCTCATGTTGAACTCCACTTGGTACAGCCTTCGAGCTCGCTGTGCTCCTTTACGCCTCCTGCCGAACAGCTCAGCTAGCTCGTGGTTCATTCTCCTTCTCCACACGCTCTGCTCGCACACACCACCAAAGATAGTCCGTATCCGTCCTCCGCCAACATATTCTAGGACTTGTGTCCATAGAGGACTACCGGATCTCAGGAGTTTGTGAAGCCCTGTGAAGCCATGTTTCCCCTGAACAAAATGCGCCTTTGGATTCCGCTGATTATGTTGATGTCCAATTCTGCTTCTTATTCGAGCACTATCGCCTCCGACAAGCAGGTACTTAATCGGAGCCTCCGACAAGCAGGTACTTGTCGCATTGATTCTCATTCCAATCCTATCAGCCTAGCGTTGGGGACACCTTAGTCACATCGCTGCAGATGTCCGTCCGATGATGTAAAAATCGTGCCCCGGATGGCAGAGCTCGCGTGACACCTTCCAGAGCAATGTTAAATAACAAACAGGAGAGCCCGTGCTCTTACCTCAGACCCCGGAGAGATTCGAACGATTCCGACACCCTGTTCGGCATTCCTGTAGCCGTAGATTGAAATTTGGTCGGTGGCCATACCGAGTAATTCTTGTACCTCCAACAAATCCAGCTTGATAACTCCCGTCGAAATCTGTGACAAGAGGCGCGAGTCTGCAGAAGAAAATTAATCAGACCGACTGTAGGTCGCAAACGTTCACGAAACAGAATTGAATTGCTCAAGTCTTCACCAAATACAAAGTATTTAGAACACGAGTTTTTCGAAGCATTTAATTTAATGTTACGTAACACATAGCGAAACCCCCCCCCCTCCCCCCTATGTAACAAATCGTAACGCTAGAACGAACCCCCTTCCCCCCCACCCTTCGAGTGTTACGTAAGTTGTGA
>KB663710.1:366164-402636 GCA_000349025.1 Anopheles minimus
CCCCCCCCTCCCCCCTATGTAACAAATCGTAACGCTAGAACGAACCCCCTTCCCCCCCCCCCCTTCGAGCGTTACGTAATTTGTGAACGACGCCCTAAGACATAAACGAATGCTAAAATTGTTTACCCGTTTCGTACTCCGAAAGATCTCAGACTGGCCACTACTCCCCTATTTATCACGATGTTGGGATTAAAAGTCTTGAAAAAAAACTCTATTCTACGAAAGCCGTGTTCATCTCCTCACTCCTGCTTCACGATGCAGATGTTCGTAGCTTGCTCTCGTCCTAGAACCTTGAACCTCCTGACTTGTCTTAATTTCAAACATGTTTTTTAATTCATTCATCCATCGTCTTCGAAACACAAATATCTCAACTCTGTTATCACGGTTTAATTTTATTTATCGCTTCCTTAAATGGAAGCCCCGCGTATTCATTTTAGATATGTAAAGTAGTATGTGAAGCAGACATTAAGTTCATATTGTACATGCTAAGTAAAAAACAATGAAATATTAATGAAATCTCCAAATCCAAGGTAAACGGCTCGGCCGTCCTTTAGTTAATGAAAAAAATGAATGAATTTTCTTGTCACAGATGCTTGATAAAAAAACAGGACCAGCGATACAAAAGATCTATGGCGCATAACGTGCGCAGATCAGTATTACTACATTTCATAGATGCTTTCCTGGTAATGGAATAGTTTTCAAGACGTTATTTCCCAAAACGGGGAACTTCGACAATTTTGTTACTCAGTAGTGGTGTAGTGATGACTAAATTCGGCAAAAAAACGGAATTGCTTCCGAGTGTCTTCACCAATTTTGGAAGCGCCTCCGTAAGATAGATGCAATACTCGGAGCTCGGAGCCTTCCGGAGACGCTTGTTGGCAGAAGAAGCCATTAAAGCCGGCTGAACCGTTGGAATCGTTGAGGCTGATATAAGTTGAAATTCCAGTGCGCTTCAAATCGTCGGTTTATTCTTCTTCTTGGTTGGCCTGCCCTATCGGGCACGTCTAGTAGACATGGCCTGGTCTCTAATCCGTTTCCAGGAAACTCGATCCAGGGCTTTTATCGTCGGTTTATTATCGGTAAAATAATCTATATAAGTACTCTATCACCGAAATGAATGTAATCTGATAAAATAACGAATTAAAATGTTTTTTTTTACTTCATAGAATAATAAAATAATAATAATAATAATAATTTTGATTGAAAAGAAAACAATAGAAAAACTAACATACTTATAAATTAAATAACATAAATAAGTCCTTTACGAAAACCTTTTCAATGTCTAGGTAAAATACTTTTTTTTTTATATTGTATGACGGCCAGGCCGTATTAGACATATTTTACCACGTAGCAGGATAGTCAATCACTGCTACGGGGGAGCAGTCCGGATGGGTTCTCGTTCCCGGTCTGCCGTGTGAGGGACCAGCGCCGATGCCACAACACCACCGGGTAGCTCCATCGGTATTAAGTGCCTTATAAAAATTGTATAAAGTATACCACTTTTTGCATAGATTGCATATTTTTTATACTTACTCACCTTAAGATATTTTTAATCTACTTGCTAAATTTTATTTTAAAGCAAGAGTAAATAAAGGAGTGAAGAGTTGATTTTTTGAAGTATCGACATTCGTTGTTATTTTGCGTTGTCACCATTAATTCACTATTTCATTCAAACATCTATAATATAATGAAAAAAATATTAATTTATGTTGTAACTTAGTAACATGTATTAAAATAGTTAACTATAATTGTGTTTTATGTGTTAATTTAATTTCCTTCAGTTTCCTTCAGTTGGGTGTAAGCCTGTTTCTTTTTTCAGTCATTATGGAATATTTTCGCTTTTGGAAATATTCGTTCACTTGGCACTGACAATGCTGGAATGTTTAAATACTGTTTTGCAAATTGAAAGTGTGCAAATATAGATTAATTTTCGCTCATTCCACCAATGAAGAGGCCCTCTTTTAGTGTTGCGGAAGCAACGATAGGTTTGAACGTAAATTTTCAAGATTGTAACTTATCGTCTGGTATTGTCGTCACTGGCCTAAATAAACAGAAAAATACCAGAACGGTCCGATGTACGAAACCAGCGATAAGCTAAAAAATCCTAACACTAAGGTTTCTTTGAGAATCAGACCCACGGCGCGATCGACAATTTTAAGTTAGGATTTGGGATGCAAATGCATAAGGAAACCAGAATGCATCGGGCATAAGTTTATTGCACCAGCATGTGGGAACGGCTGGAACTAGGAATAAACAATCCTTTGTTTGGATAGGACCCTACGTATAGAAAATAATAATCATCCCACGCAAGAAACACACTTACACATGTAATCGTCGTGTACTGATTCTAACCAACACCCACAAAAATTGTTAGTATAGAAGCTATGATATTTTGTAAAATAAATCAGTTTTTATTCAGAACCTCAACAGAGAACATATCGACTTTCGTTGGAATTTTCTTGGCCTCTCCTAGGATTTGGTTGAATGTCACCCGGGTATTCTGCCCTCATCCGAACTGCTAGCGTTTCAATTGTTCCACTTCTGCGGCATAGGTTCCCACGTACCGTGAACACTAGCGGGAGGTTTAATGAACAATTCGAGACAATAACTCCTTTTCGGGCACAAACCCATCCTTTATTTAAAACTGTTTGGCGGTTGAACTTAGGACATAGACGGTCTCTCCTTCGCGTGGCCTGGCTTGAGTTCCGCCGGCAACATTTAGTTTTAAATTATTTACGGCAAGGCGTTCTCATTACTGAGCTGCAATAATTTTAGGACTACAACTTTGGATTTCATTTTGTCCTTTTCGTGTTATAAGTTCCCAAATTTAATCATCACTGTCTAATAATTCCATACCTTCAAAAATTGCGGTTTCTTGTCTGAGGTTGAAGTGGAATTATCTTCTCTATTAATTTATCATAGCTACTTTCGGATGCCTCACTATTTCCTAAAAAACATCCTTCTTGAAGCTAGGTTCTAATAAAATAGTATGTGATACTATTTCTTTGCGATTAGTGACTTTAAACCTTTGTTCGAGTCATAGAATGAGCTGAACTACTGAATTAGTAACACGATCGACTAATATTTCTTCTTTTAGTTGATGCAAAAACGACTTTGTTAAGAACCCCATTTTCGAGAGGGTCACAGTTAGTGATGTGTCTAGCTCGAGCGCTCATCAAAGAGAGATCCAATTCAATCAAAAATTTGGATTGAAGGAACCTAGTATAAGAAATATTTGATAATAAATGTACCTGAAAGAGAAAAAAAGAAAAACACTTGTTTTTTTTTACTCTTCTTTACCTTAATGGTTGTTCCTTCTGTGTTCGCAAGCTAGCTTACCGTACCCAAGATCAACCGAATGACCTCTCCGTTCAACACAGATCAGAACACAGTGATACAAATTTAAGGGGGAATGGATAATAGCTTTAAGTTCTGCTGGTTACGATGCGGACAGAAATGAGGAATTTATCTCTAGGGTAAGAGAAAATCAGCTATCTCAGTATCTCTTACATATCATATAGATATATATATATATATTTCTTTACAATATCTTTTTCTTCACAAAACACTCCCTCAACTGCACAGAGCCTGAGGGATTTATACCATACTGCGCGCTGTGCTTCGCCCAACTATCAACAGTAAGCGCTGGTTATTACTTTTCAGGGTGGCAAAAAAAAAACAATAGTAGTACATACGTAAGTTGAAACTAGATTTTTTCATAAATTACTTTTACCTTTGTTTTTACACAGTTCGGTTTGATACGGTAGGTCTAGTTATGAAAGCAGGAACGAAAGAAAACTCCACACTTTTGTAACCAATATCCGATAGCGCGATCGGGTATCGGTTCCTGGTACGTATTACTTTCACAACGAATTATGTAAGTTATTCCTTTGCTTTTTTTCGTAAAACCGTATAACAATCACACTTCTTTATCTTGTCTTTCTGTCTGTATCAAGGTAATTGGTAAATCGTAAAATTCTCACGCCGCTCGGACATCGAAACAATCGCGAAAAGAAGACTGTACGGCTAAACGTTATACCGCTGCCAAGGGTCGCATTCCATCCTATCTCAGCATTATACGGCATATTTCGCAAACCACCATAGTCATGACGGTTGAGATCTTGACTGGTGTGTCTTTTGTCGTTCGTTTCCCCCTCTACTACGCTTTTGGTGCGTTAATCATGTCCGCACGGTTTTGTCTACCGGCAAGAAACGGAACAATTCATTCAACAACAAAAAAATCTCTTTGGAGTTTCCCTACGACTGATGTGCCACTTTTCCGGTGTTCTATTGTTTTGCCCTTAAACATTGTTTCGATTGCACAGGACATTCGTTGTCTCCCAAACCTTGAAAAACCATTCCCTAACCTCACTAACCCGAACCAAGTTACATTGCTGCGGAAAAGACACTTCACTAAATACGTTCCAACCGTTCAATACCGTAGATTGCAAACGGCGTCCAGATAGGTTGCTGGGTGGTTTAAGCGTCATCATCATGCAGGTAGATTGCGTAAAAGATTCGGTATTGGTAACGCCAGCAGTTAGGCTAAAGACCTACGAATATTGCTCACTAATATCTAACTGTTTTGTTTGTGTTTGTTGCGTCCTCATCTTATCGTTTCACGCTGTGCTGTAGTATGTGACTCCACCCAGACAGTTCCAGTACCAGTGATTGCTAACGAATGTGCAGACCGCCCTGCCCTGCCGAATAATCATACGTCCGGTGACCTTTGCCTAGATTGTGTGCACATCTTCCGATAAGTTCCGAACGCGGGCATGCTCGCACTCGGTACACATCACATCCCAAGTTGCTGAATCGTCGTGTCGCTTAACACCGTATTCCTTATTGCATTTTACAGTTACATTTTCTAAAATGCTACGCTTCCAAGGCTGTGCCCTAATCCAAATAGTTGCGCTGCTAATGTTCGTTTTACCACCATTTACCGCTCAGTCAGTCCAGCATTCACAGCACACTATTGCTGCGCACCACTCACCACCATGCTTGTAGTACAGTCTTGTATTACTATAATTCTTCTTTATTGGCTTCAATGATCGCGCCCGATCAACATACTGCTCCAGGTGAACCCCTTTGCTAGGCCTAGCGCCGTTTCCAACCGTGACAGTGTAGTTGTGAAAATGGGGGTGTAGGAACACGGAGCGCGAATTGCGTTTTGATAGTATATTTTACGGGAGAATCCAATAAAACAAAAAAACTTCAAAAAAAAGGTCCGCCTTCGCTAACACTGGCGCCGGTGTCCTAAGCTGTACTGCCTTATCTCTCCGTCCCTGGGCTCCGTGCGTAGCTACACTCGTCCTCGCGTTACATCTCTCTCTCCTTCGCTCTCTGTAGCGTGTCTCGGTGAGCGAGTATCTGAGTGTGCGCGTGTGCTGTCGGATCATCGACTTCCGACAGCCGTTTTCGCCTCGTTGCAGGGTTTGTCTTCCTACTATTCCTAACAGGGGGGTTATCAATAACGTGGGGAGGGGCTTTGTTGTTATTGCTGGTATATATTTATCCCGTGCATCCACAAAACTGCAAATGTTTTGCTCTATTGGTTTACCACTTCTCCTGCTTGGGGGTGGGGGGATGTTGGGGGGAGGGGGTTATATTGTGCTCAGATAAAGGATAAAAATGATACTCTAGGCGTAGCATTTGGCGGTACCACATTCCACCGTTTGTTGCTCTTATGGTTTCTTACATCTGTAACTGTACAACTGCCCGCACAACAAACTATTGCTTTTGCGAGATGAGAGCTCAGCAGACATCGTGGAGATACGATCGAACGAAACACTAACCTTTTTCGAAAACGCAACGTACAAACTCTGTTTAATAGGAGGAAAAAGAAAATACACACACAACGTAACTAACGCGCGGTTAACTAACAAACGAAACGAAAACCCGTAAAATCGAACAACTTTCTACGAACCGTACGAACGTACCCTTAACGGTTTCAATATACCTTGCCACAGAATCTAATTGCTTCTATTGTAGGAAGAATTTCGTTAGGATTGTTCAATATTTGCTTCAAACTGTGTTTTTTTTATACAATAATTCGCAAACACACAAACCATCACACAAAACCAATTTTAACAAAACTGAAAAGTTTTGCTAGAAAGATTTGTTTGTTTGTTTTATGATATTGCATGAAATCATTTATAGTTTAAAGTTCAATCCTTTTCTTTTCCTTTTCCACCAGTCGATATATTTCCGTTTTTTTGATGCGGTTTAATCCTACTGAGAGCTTTGAAACACTGCCTATACAATACATCCTATCAGTATGCCGATCTGCTGGGCAACAATTAAAGATGCGCATCTCTTCAACAGGCACGCGACAGAACCGGTGGCATACATGGCATGAGTATGTTTGGTAAATAAATGGAGTTCTGCGTTTTTTTTTTGGTTTTTTTCCATATGGTCCAAAAAGGCTATGCTTTTGTTCGTTGTGCAAGTGTGACCAAGCGTCTATTTTATCGCGTTTTTCTTGTTGTTGTTGTTTCTGTGTAGTGTAGAAAAACAAACTAGTGAACCGGTCGCATTAACTGCTTCGAGTAATCTTACTACCTCGATCGTTCGGTGAGGCGCCTTACATCAATGTTGCAAAAATATTAAATGAGAAATAATCGATTAAGACGATTGCATGGCATAGCATTACCTATCAACAAGACAAACAAAAAGAAGAAAAGGTAAGAAAAGAAAAAGTGTTTTACTACCCCCGAGCTCGTAGGATCTTATTCGTTGTCGGTATTTGTTTCGTCGACTATGAGCTAAACTGTGCCGAAGGGCTAAGCTAACGGTTCCTAGATGCTGAATCGATCCGGATTGACAATGTAACTATCAAACAAATGTAATAATAATGTTAACGAGTAAAACAGAGGGCAGAACAGCGGGGTGCGGAGGGGGAAATTGGAGGTTGTCTACTACATGCCGTCAACCTCTTTTTGTGGTTGGTTGGTTCGTGTTTTTTTGTTTACCACGAACCGAATTATCTAAACTCGTAGATTTGAATGCAGGATTCGGAGACGTGTTGAAGGGTTAACGATTGATACCTGCGTGGATGATGGGGGAAAAAAACATGCATTAAATTACGTCTTAAAGAAGAAACCAGAATGCACCGCACACCTACCATTCTGAAGAACGATGGTAATAGTAACCCTCCATGACGGCTTGCGATTTCTGGAAGCAAATGTAATAGAACCCAGCAAACGATGCCCCATTGATGTTTGTTATCTTGTGATCAGGTACCTGCAGGAAAACGATACCGACAAGTTAGTGATGTGAGGGACAAACACGACCTCAGATACCATCCTACCAGAAAGTGTTCCTTCCAGCGCATAAAAACATAGTCACTCTTCGCTAACGCATCATAATCAAAGTCGTCCGAGTTGAACGTCTTTTGGTACTCGCTGAAGGCAGCAAATTTTCCCTGTAATTGTATGGACAGGTAAATAAAATAAAAGCACACACAATGGATGTTTGGGAGGGCAACTATTACTTACAAAATGCTTTCTATCTACATCCTCATCCGCGTCCCATTTGCGTGTCAGAAAGGGATACTTTCGCGATATGATCTCCCCATCGAAAAAGGTAGTCAAGGTTGGGAACTCGAACGTAAGACCGGTGATTTTTAAATATCCGCACAGATAAGAGTTTGCCTCGTCGACATGCTGCAAGAGATTGAACGTTCAGTTAGGGTTGGATGACGCAGTGCGAAGGCGGGGATCGTGGAAATTTAAGTGGTGGGACCAACATTCTTACTAGAAGACTATGTGGATGGATTAGTTTTTAAAATAGGTTGAAAATATAGTTATAAAAGGTACAGTAAAGGCCCCTTTCCATTCGTTCAAATGACACGTTGATGTGGTGTTTGTTACCAGATGCGTTAGGTCTACAACCGGATACACGGGTATGATTTTCATGTTCAAACTAATAAATAACTTAAATAACTTCTTACTGAGAAGTCATATCAACTCAATATTTTGGGTATCTTTACAGTTTTCAAATCCCTTTAAAATAAAAAATATATTTAAAAAATTGAAAATGTTGTTTTTCTTTATTTTACTTTTATACCACTTATCTTTACGATTGCCATACCCGGGTATCCCACACAATTTGTATGTGGAGCAGAATTTTTTCGTTATAAAACTTTAATAATAACTTTGGATGTGGCATATTAAGATTTTAAATTTGGAACATAAGAGCAGATATTAATTTTCCATACAACAGTAAAGAAATTGGAATTTTAAAAATTTATTTAGTATTTTTTATGCTTTTTATGCTTATAATACATAAATTATGATAAGTCGATACTTCCAGAGGTATTATTCAATGGTGCCCACAAAGTAATATTGATGATTTTCATACTGTTTCTAAATATTTTAGTGTATCTTAGAAAGTATAGGTTTCATGTTACTTCAAATAAACAGTTCTCTACCAAATATAAATAAAAAAAAACACTAAAAAATTAAAAAGATAGTATAGATACATATAACACGTTTGGATATTTATGTAGTTCAGTAGAAAACTTAAGCGAACTGGCCGGGAATAAGTCGCACATCTGATCTACATAGAGTCTCTATAAAAATTAAATTCACAAACAGCAAAGAACGATAGTCATTGGAATTTCAATTCAAAGGACAATGGATGATACATACGGTACATGAAAATACAAAAAGCAAACAGATGGCCACTATATTTTTTTGAAGCAGCGCTTGCATCATAAATCATACATAATGAAAATAATTTGTAAAACTCTCCAGCAACAATTCAAAGTTCTTACAAGAGCTATGCAGATAGTTGGCAATGCCTGAAATACAAAAACATGCACATAATGCGTCATTTGGGACTGCGTAGTGGCATAGAAGCCACAGTAAAAACTCCTTCTGTACAAAATACGTTATGGGTTACAATCTAAGATAAATCAAAAATATCTGGAAACAGCATGAAAATCATCGTTATTTTGTGGGAACCATTGAATAATACCTGTGGAAGTATCGACTTGTCATACATGAAAGCATAACTAAAACTAAATGAATTTTTAAAATTCCAATTTCTTCGCGGTATGTGCTCATATGTGCTCTTGTGTTCCAAATTTAAACTCTTTATTATCAGTACATTAAAAGATATTAAAGTTTCAAAACGAAAAAACTCTATAGCCCATACAAAATGTATGGGATATACGGGTATGTCGCTCGTAGAGATGAAGGTGTAAAATTGATCATTAACACAACGGTTAAAACACATTTCAAACGTTCTCTAGATACTGTCTACTGCTTCTTGTTTTGCGTAACGACCTACTCGGTCATACCGGCCATATAATGGCTTACAAGACTTATTGACACCAATTAGTTGTGTAGTCAATCCAAACTTCGGTGGGATCTCTAGATACTGTATAGATTGTAAAGAAAATGATTCCATTTATTTCCGTGCACACATTGGCCAGACTCTAAATATGATCAAATTTGCAAAAATTCAATCGTCGTGTCTCTTCAGAACATGGCATAGCCACCATAATTAAGCTCAACTCAAAAAGTGTTAGATTCGTAGCAGCCCTCTTCAGTACTATTGATTGACCAATATTCAATGAGACCTTCATAATTAATTATTTCAAATAAGATATACGGCTATAAAACTATATATATAAAAGATTGTATTTTGATGAAATTAGCAAACCGGTGGAATACACATGTAAGCCGGATAAATACAAATCAAGGGAACAATAAGTGACAGGTCAAACCAGTGAACGATACGAAAATGATGATCAACGCAGAAGCCATCAACATACAATGTAACGCGTGAGAACTGGACACCAGCTGCATTCCATAACATATATACGATTACCCTAACATTGTTAACGACGTATTCCACGTAAGAGATCATACGCTGCGAGGCATACGGTTAGCCCGATAATAAACAGACGACGAAGCAGTCAGAATTAGTAGTCTGAATTAGGAGTTTGAATTGTGAGGTCTTGATTGTACGATCTTCGATGAGTGAGTCTCAAACGATTATACCTTAGCTAAAGGTAGTGTAAGGTAGTGTATTTTTGAACAATTTAACCTAAGCATTAAATTAACTTATCCTCTCGAGGGCACTATGACGAGAAGAATAAGAAATAATGTCACATCATATGAAATACTAATAATTAGAAAAACGCCTATTATTAATTGGCTCTGATTGCATGAAGCGTTCAGTAGATGTCAACGGATGGAAAGGAAACTTTTTACCATTTTTTTTTTAAAGTTTGTATATGTCTTCAAAAAGTTTCTGCCACGCTAACAATTTCAAATGAACAACAAAGGGAAATGCACAAATAAAACTAAATTGTAATAATTTTAGGTAGCAAGTCTTGAAGCTGAAGCTTCTACTCCAGTGAATTTAAGTTAGTTTGAATGCTGTATGCTTACCTGCAGTACCACTTCCACCTCGTACGCATTTCCTTTCGATTTCTGTGAACCACGAAACTTGGAACCATTGTAGAGGAGCGATTTTGTGACGCCAAGCTGTTTGGAGTTGTTCGGTGGTGGCGGCACGATATCCACGCGTACGGGCATGTTGTCTGCGGTGTCACGGTCCGGTAACCGAGCTTCCTGTTCCTGCTCCTGCGGCTCCTGGGGCTGATTGTCGTCGTCTGGTTCGAGTCGGTCCGGCCGCTCGGCTACCCCACCAGCGATGCCACCCGCCGCCCGCCCCCCACTTTCTGACCCACACGTGCTGCTGCTGTCGGCGCTGCTGCGCTTCCGCGGCGAGATGTTATCGTCGGCCGGCTTAGCGTCACCGTCCTGCTGATTCTCTTTTTCCTTTTCCTCGATTTCGAGTGCGGATGTGCCGGATACGAGGGAGGGATCGGCACCTTCCCCAATGATACGCGTCGGCGTCGTCGTTGCCGTATCGCTACCGTTGGTCAGCTCCTTGCTACACTCGTCGCCGGAAGGCGGCGGATCCGGTAGCACCGAGCTGCCGGAAGCTTCCTCCACACCGATCCCCAGCCCCGTTCCGGCCTCCGCCTCGTCCGAACTCGTACTAGCCGTCCGGCTTCCACCGGTCTCGGGCCGCTTACGGTTCCGGTTACGGCGTTTGGTTTTCCCCGACACGGCTGCGATGACGCTGTGCTCGTCTCGTACCGAACTCTTCACACCGCCACCGTGACCGCTAACGTCGACCCAGAGTTCGTGCCAGAGTTTATCGCGAGAGTCGGTACAATGACGCCCTTTGCACTCGTCGATTGCCGCGCTCGAGCTGATACCGGTTGTTGTTACAGTGCTGGAGGACAATTCGATGCACGAAGGTTGATAGTTGATTGGTTGCAAGACGGTTGATGGTGGCGTTATGGCGGGTCTAGTTGGAAACGTTACGTAGGAAACGAAGGGGGAGGATGTGGTGAAGGGTACGTGCGTGGAGAAGAATGACGACGGTGAAGACGCCGGAAGCGTATTCGTTGCACTGTCTTACACGTCGGAAACTGTGCCCGGCAGCGGGACGCTGCTACTACCCTCGTTTTCTGCAAATAGGTTGAAATAACAACAAAAACGGAGCTAGTCTTCAATGGAGGCAGCTGTCAAGCAGCGTGAAACACGGCAGTTTCAACCCACTCAAAAGCGACGAAGGAAATCAAAATATTCTATACACAACATTCAACCAACCGCCGTCTCGGCGCGTGAGTTCTGACAGCACCAGAAGCGAACCGTTTCGAACACACCGGAAGTTTCTAAGCAGCTTGCAAACAAATCACGCAATATGGTTAATTCATCAATATCACAACACGAGGTGGGCATTGGCAGATATTAATTCCGCAAAATGGGTTAGACTGTGACTTTATTACGACACGTCCTTAAAGCTACGGCGTGCGACCGCCGTATTTGCAGGGTGTCAGGCTGCGGATCCCATACGAGGAAGCGTACGCTGCTGCATGGACATAGCACACGAAACCCGAAAAACTCAGGCTTACGTTCAGTGAAAAGGCTGCAAATTCAACAGTACGCCACCATGGCTATAGCAATAGTTACCTTTTTTTGGTCGTTTGCCGACGTCAATTACGAGCGATGTTGAATTATCTGGTCGCAATTCGCAACAACCCGATTCAGGCAGTAAAAAAGCACAGCATACACTCGAAACTTCCCTTTTCTTACGCGATACGGATGCGTTTCTAGGTTTTTTTTTATCTCGATTCGTTCTACACTATTTTCGTTCGCAGAAATTGATGCGAGGAGTGTTAATGTCAAACTGTTTGTCGTCTTTTTCATTCGAAAAAGGTACAGGAGGTCGGTTGGACGTTATCGATTTGACAGATTAGCTCTCAAGATCCGGATTATTTGTCGGAACAATTATTTGTATCGTTTGCTTTTTTCTGCCCCGTTGCATTCCTAGTAATGAAATCTGATAATTTTTTATTTTAATTGTTGAAGAGCTCGAGCGCAAATGATTTGAGCATGAAGCAAAACATAAATTACTGCAACTCGGTGGTTTTCACGGGAATAAAAATCTCCGACATTTACAAATTGAAAAAATTCGACAAGGTGCATACATTATGTTTGTAAAATAAATTTTACATGCATTTTCTTGCACCCATTTCACTGGATTTACAACATAAATTATTGAAACGTTGTTATATGTATCAATAAAATTGAAAAAAATAGATATCGCAAAAAAAAATTATCTGTATTTATCTTGGACAGCTGAGAAATGTGCGCTTTGACGCGAGTTTCCATCACGAATTCCATACTAATGTGTTGACAAACAAGTTGTGCCGAGCGATAGAAATCACACGCACACGAACGCCCACCTATACACATTGTGCTTTAATTAAGCACAACAATGACGATTTAGCAACCTACGAGCGACCTGCAAACCATGGACAAACAATGGTGAGTGAGTGGTCAGCCCAATCGTCGACGCGCACAACTATCATGAGCGATCTCCAGCATAGCGGTGTGCCAGTAACTTTAGACAAGCGATCTCGTAGCTCGGACAACCTTGCGGTGGGTGAAGGAGAGGATGGCAAACTGGCCAGCAGTCGCTTCCCGAGCGCTCCAAACCTGGTGGACCATGAGTCAGAGATGGCCTTTGTGATACATCGCTGTAACAGCAGCAGCAACAGCAGTAGCATCACCAGTGGCAGCAAGCGCATTCCACCGTTCAACTATTACGACTGCAACAATCCAACATCCGCCCCATCAACAACGCCCCCTGCGGGCCCGATAGAGTATGGAGAGTATCAGGCGACTCCCCCGACCAAATCCCGTACCGTCCAGATGGGTTTCCTGGATGATCTAGTGCCGCAGAAAGGTCGTCGGTTGCGGAAACACTTTAACGAGCTGGAACCGTTCGATGGGCAATGTCGGTTTTGGACCGATTCGCCTCTGGAGCGGATACATCCGGAGCAGGGTTGCATTCCCATACTGAAAGCTGTCTATTTTTCGCGCAATAATAATGATCTAGACAAAGAGAACGCCCACTTCAAGCTAGCAGAAGCGCTCATTTCGACCTTCGAGTTGCTCAAGTGGAAAAGCTTCATGAACCGCACACCGAGTGGCCTGTCGAGTCTCGACTGGGAAATACCTGGCGACGGAAGCGTTCCGGTGCAAGCGACTAGCAGCAGTAGCAGCAGTAGAAGCCAAAGCACGCTTACAACGAACCGAGCGGATACGGATCCCACAGGCCCCTTGGACGAGAGCTGCGAAGCGGTCGAGGCGAAGGAAAGCATCTACGATGAGCGGACGTACTCGGCGGAAGAGATAGCTATTAGTCTGCTCGGCAAATTCCACGACAAGCAGCTCCCGTCGGCGTGTGACTTTC
The DNA here is from genome assembly GCA_000349025.1 of Anopheles minimus. Taxonomy (NCBI): domain Eukaryota; kingdom Metazoa; phylum Arthropoda; class Insecta; order Diptera; family Culicidae; genus Anopheles; species Anopheles minimus. The sequence continues at coordinate 379,956 of KB663710.1, forward strand.
TTTGGCTGGTTTCGGAGCAGGACGCACCGCAGAAGCTTCTGCCGGTGCCGAGTGGTGGTGTAATCGATCCAGATGAACCGTCTCACCCACATGACACGGGAACGCTTATACGTGGAACGCAGGAGTGGGCACCACCACGCCCACAGGTCATATTCACATACCAACCACCTCCCCTAGAGTAGGTTTACTTTCGTTACATAGAATTACATGTACCGTGTTTGATCGATAATAACGTTCGCCTTCTTTTTGCTACAGACGTCGCGCACAAATCATTAGACAAAGTAACCGGTGTGAGGGGTGTGGCATAAAGGTGAATCCGGCATATTTGAGCCGTTACCGATATTGCCACTACACTGGCAAGTACAATTGCTCCGGCTGTCACAAGAACCAGATGGCCATCATACCAGCACGCGTCATACAGCGGTGTGTAGAATAGATTTGCACAAAAAACATATTGATTTTACACAAAACATTGATTCCCTTCTAGATGGGACTTTACTGTGCTGCCGGTTAGCGTATTTGCTTACCGTGTGCTGGGCGATATTTGGAGTACACCGCTGTACCGCGTAAATCATGTTTACCCGGAACTGTACAGCAACGTCAAGAGCCTGCGAATGGTGCGGCAGGCACGGGTAAACGTAAAGTACGTTAAAGATTTCATCATGAACTGCCGTTATTCGAACAGGTTAGTAATGTGGCTTAGGGTGACACATTAAGGATTAAAATGACCGTAGTAACCGAATTTCAACGATTGCACAGCTTTCGCCGCGTCTTCCAGGAAGTGCCTGAATACTACATCTCCGACGTTGACATGTGGTCGATGGCGGATTTTCTCGCTGTGAAAAGCGGTGCGCTTCAGCGGCTGCTCCAGTCAATCGTGTCGCGTTGCGAGCGGCACATCCTTTCCTGCGAGGTAATGATGGAAATATCCGCATACTGCATAGTGTAGAAAGATACTAAATATAGGGTGGGATTGCTTTTGTGCTTCCAGATTTGTCTCGGGCGAGGGTTTGTGTGTGAAAAATGCAACGACACACCACAGAAGGATCTGTGTGAGTTGTTCCCTTGGCAGGTGCGTGTGTTCCGATGTGAACAGTGCGGTGCCTGCTACCATGCGTCATGCTGGCGAAAGGACAAAAGCTGCGAAAGGTGCAGCCGGATGCAGCGCCGCCGGACGACAGAGGGGGAACGAGAAGCAAAATGCTAATAAAACACAAACATCTTCTCGGGTGCGGAAATGCAGTTGCCAGCTGCAAATGTCCGAGACGAAGCGGCGGAATCCATGCGAGGGAAGTTTAGAGTGAAGGGAATTAATTTATTTTGCTATCAAAATCTCATCGCTTGCGATATTCGTTCGGAACCGTATAGAACGGCTAGTTTACCTCACGACACACGTGTTGGTGTCGATCTTATCCGAGTGCATGATACATGTTCTGACGGGGCTATTTACATGTATAAAAAATATATATACACATATATATATATATATATATATATATATATATACACGCAGATTTCCATACCTGAATGCTAATGTTCGTTTTGTGCGACTCATTACACGAGGCTTAGACCGTGCCTTACCGAACAGAGGTCATGAACGGAAACGTTAATCGTGCTGCTAGGTGAAGAAGGAGATGAAAGAAAAAAAACTCACAATCCCCACCAGCTCCGCACATCCTAAGCAAACTCGGTGAAGGAACTAAAAAAAAAGTTCGGAAAGAAGATAGAATGACCTTCGTGGCGGTCGGCGTGAGATGCTGCGGACTCGCGCGGCAAACTATGCGGATATGATGGTGGGCTGCTACGATGGGCTTCACGGGTACACCGTACCGAAAGACACGTTCAGTTTTTCGCGTACCACGCGCACGGAACCACATACCCAACAGGCCTAATACACCACACACCCGGAATGGTTTCACTCTACATACCACGACCGGCCGATCAGAATCGGTGCATGGTAAGCATAAGTATATATCGAATAAGAACAAATTTGTTTATTTTAAATAATAGTTCGAAACAAGTGTTTAAATGCCACATAAGGCTATCGGCTTAAAATGGACAAAGTGCGGTAGTAACGTTTTCAAATCATGCGGAAAAGAATGCGGAAGTAATACCTTCCATGGATTTTTACGCCGGTTTTTTTTTTAATTTAAGTAAAATCGCACCTTTTTATCGTAGATAATGAGTTTATGAGGCACCAACTGGCAATCGAACGTGTCCACTAATTGGTGCGCAATGATCTTTGACCGCAGCGGACAAACAAAAGGGCTTCCTTCTCTTTGCCGTTCTCGCCAATGATACCGTGGATTCGTCGCGCGCATGAATCAGACGGATTTGGTGATTCATTCCGCACACACCGATGTGGGCAAGGTCAACCGTTTCACTATCGCACGGCAATGCTACACCGTTTCATTTGAATGGGCAATGATTTGGATGTGTTTGTATGCTTTATTAATGGTTGCTTCTTTCTTTCCTTTCGAAGGCATCGTACGGCCGCGCCGTCCTCGTCGGACTGGTGGCGCTTTGTGTCATGGGATCGCTGCTCACGACCTGCGATGGTGCAATTCTTCCCGCCGCCTTAGGTAATTAGAGAGTTCTAGCGAACGATGGAATCGTACATTCCAAAAGCACGAAGGAATGTTAGGAAAATTATCTTACTGCAGTGTTTGAAATGTTTTTCAGTTGTTGCCTTTTTCATTATTTGTAATTTTAACTTTAGTTCAAATTTGTGTATGGGTGTGTTTTTTTTTACAACCGTTAAATCAATGTTGTACGAACGTATTAACAGATAACTCAGGAACTAAAAATTAAAACATTTTAAAATAATTTTTAAAACATAATAACATTAAATCACTAATCGGTTTTAAAGAGCAGTAACGAGTAACGCGTAATGGCCACAAGCTTTGTGCATTAGTAAAAACAGCATCACCGTCACTTTTTGTTCCCCGTCTATTTTTGCCCCGGTTTTCGAACAGCGGACAGTCCAGTATATTTCGGTGGCATCGTACCGGCGAACGGTCGGTTCGGCAAGAAGATTCACCATTTCCCCAACACGATGAACAGCCGGCAGCATCATCCGGTGGCAGTTGGCAGGTAAGGTTGCTTTACTTACGCTTGTCTGGATGGCGCGCAACTCACGTACCTACTTTTCGTAATCCCGCTCCAACGTGGGACGCTCCCGCTTAACAGCGAACTCCACCACACAGAACGTGATCGTACCGAGGATGCCTAGCACGACCAGTATCACTAGCTGCACGTGCAGCCCGCAGTAGGAGGAGTACACGAAGCTGGCCGCAGCAGCCACCGACTAGAACGAAGCAGTAGCCGGGAGTGGGAGGGGAGAAAACGAAAGAAAATCATAATGAAATGAACATCGCTCTGTGCAAGCGACGAACCCACACCATTCAACTCTTTTCTGTTTTACGCATGCAAGAGAAACGCATCGTTGTAATCTGTGGTAGGAACGCACCTGTGTAAACTTAAAGATAGAGAACGCTTCGGCCGGTTGGCTTTTGAACACACCGCCCAGCATTGAGTAGCACTGGGTGTTGAAGCAGGCGTCACCGAGACCGAGCAGGAACGAGCAACCCATCGCTATAATTGCGCTCGGTGGCTGGATGTACGACATTGCGTCCGTATTTCCGAACGGGGCACCGTTTGGTAGGTTGAGATAGATTAGGAAGTAAGCGACCATGTGCAGTACGCCACCGGCAATAACGATCGGGTCGCGTCCCCATCGGGTGGTGGTCCGGGTGCCGAGCAGTCCAAACGCCACCCCACCGAGAACCTCACCGACACCGATGAACACACCGTTCAGGCCCACGTACTGTTTGGCAGACGTGCCGATCGCGTTCGTGAACCCTATACTCGAACCGTACACACCGCTGAAGAAAGATAGCGAGAGCCCTGAAGATGGAGTATTAAAAAAATAAACCTCAATTCCATCATTATTCGATGGCCCCGATTTATTCGGGCGGGACGATTTTACCAGTGTAAACGAAGGTGATGCTCAGCAATATCATGCGCGGTGTTTGGAATAAACGGATAGCATTGAGGAATGCCTGTCGCGGACGGACATCCGTGTTCAGCTCCACCGGCTGGTCCCCGACGTTCGCCGACGGGCGACGCAGACAAGTCAACAGCACCAAACCGACGATCGCGACCGCGATAAGGACGGCAAAAACAATACTGCGCGTCGTCTCGTCTATATGCGTCTTGCCCTGGAATGTGAAGAACACTAGCAGATTGCCAAAGAACATGCTGCAAAGTGGATGAAGGTTGGCACATTAGGCGTTAGTGTGACGCGCAACAACATAGGATCCCATTACCTCATCTGCAGCATCGCCCAGAAGATGCCTGAATTGCGTGAAATCGTGTCACCGGTGCTACACTGGGATAGGTACATGCCCTGTCCGGTCCAGATCAGGGCGGCACCAGCACCCAGCACAACGCTACATCCATACAGAAGAACGACATGCGGTACGAAGAAACTCGCCATGAAGAGGCTGTTGAAAGGAGATCGAAGGAAGAACAAAAAAGCAGTCAGTGAAAGTAAATACGTATGTATGAAAGTTTGTTTAGCCTGCGTCGAAGGGTCGATTTAGCACAAAGACAAAAAATACAAAGATGATCCAGCCAAAACAAAGAAATCTTTACATAAAGACTTGGACGAGACGATTAAAATCCAATGACTCACAGTCTCTAAACACTAACAAACCAACAAACATAAAGGCTTCACTCATCAGTGAATCATTACATGCTGCTCGGTTTAATTTTTTTTCTTTTGTTTCGTGAGTTATCTGCCAGTCAAATGAGCATGCGGAATGTATCTTTTGTTTAGCCATAAATCTCTCCGATTAATCGCTATATTCGGAGCGTTAATCAATGTTGGTGTTGAGGGCGGGGTCCGGTGGCCGGAGCGATAAGGGCGCTGGTATCACACGGCAAGACCGGGGTTCAAATTCCATCCGGACTGATCCCCAGTAGTGAGAACTGACTATCCAACTACGTGGTATTAATAAGTCTCGTAAGCCAGATATGCCAGACATGACCGATTGGGTCGTTACGCCAAAGAAGAAGAAGATCAATGTTGAATAGCACAGTTGCGGGACAATCCTCCAGATTGGCGTTGGAGCTGACCGTAACGACAAGTGTGCCCATGGCGCGCGGCTCAATCGTCAGTTGATTGCGGTTCGTATTGATTGTGTTGATTGTGGCGACCGTTGTGTTGGCTCTTTACACACAGTGGCCGTTCTCGGTAGAAAGTGGACAAACGCTTACCAGTAGGTGATAGCACCGATGGCCATCGCCAGCCGTGGCCCGATGGCGGACAGGATCGACGGCGTGACCCAGTTTGATAAAGAGAGGGCAGCATAGATAATGGCCAGGCTCGTGTATCCGTCACCAGTGAAGGAGGGTAGGTCTTTCTTGATGCTGTCGATGATGGTTTGCTGAAACGGAAAACCAAAAATATTACGCTTGGTTATTATTTGTTTGGAAGAATTTTCCCAATCCTCCCGGTATGCGAAATACAGCCTTTTGGTTTTCAACAGCAATAGCACGTTACGCATGTTTTCTATATGAGATTATTATGAATGCTTTATTCCATAAATGACTCTGAAGCGTAACCCAATTCCCCCATGTGAAGGTCGTCCGGTGTGGCGCACTTTAATCGATCACCACAACCTTGACCGTCGGCGCTTTTGGAAAGGAAGGAATTGGGGTACACTGTTATTTAACACGCTCAAGATACCCACACTGTTCTTGCATTTTGATGGGGCAAATAAAATATCATGATGCGTTCAGCCACGCGCTCATTCATGACCTCAAAACGTGAAGAATCCTACAACCTCTCCACAAGCGTGCGACAACCCGGCCAGGTTGAAGAGGGGGAGTGTGGGGGAAGCAAGGGAAAAGAAAGACGTCGTACCGCGTGTAATAATAATGGTGTCCCGCATTGCATCATTAATTTGCATTAACGTGCATCTTGAACAAGCACGGGTTTTTGGACATCAGTGCATTTTGCATCGACAGCCATCTCGCGATCGATGCTGGTTTTCTTTTTTGCAAGACAAAAAGTCAACTCCCGCCTACATGTATAAGGAAAGGGAGCCGGAATGTTGCTGGTACAGCCGGATGCTGATATCCTTGAAACCGTTGCCAGGCCTTGGTTTCAATTTCTTCGCCCAAACCAGTTCACCAGCAGTTTGTCGAGACGGTAATCGGTGGACGTGTGGGCAGGAAGGTTTCACTGGGAGTTTGTTGTTTCGATTCAGGGAAAAAGAATGCGAAGTAGTGGAAGTTGTCCTTGGAGTGAGCTCTGCTAAGAAGGTTCTTATGATCCAAAAGACTCTTCTTTGAACCTTGGGCTATTGGTATTAGTCTATAAAACATTCCAAGCCAGATAGTCTCTTAATACCTTGCATATATACTTTATAAGATCTCAGACTCTTCAAAGGTTAATTTTCAAATAGCACTACAAGTTATCGATACATTATGATCATAATACACCCCTCAGAACCGATCAGTGTATCAGTTCGAGTGGTCACAGATATCGATAGCAGCAAACAACTGATAGCCATGCCCAAAGTGGGACAACAGCTTCGACACATTTTGGGATTCCAATCTCCTTGAGAAATACGTTCGATCACTTCATGCACGTTAAAGTGCATCATGTAATGCGGCACACACCGAAGCCACAATGCAGATTGAGAAGAGAAATTGATTGTTCCACCGGTAACGTAACCGATGTTCATACATGATTTCCTCCGGCGGTGGCTTTCTTCACTTTCACGTCACGTACTATGAAGTCATCGCCCATGGCACCGTACGTAGTAAAGTGCTTTTAACCCAATTATAAGACAGGCAAAATGATTGCATCTAAATACTTTCTACAGCCGTTGGGCAATTTGGGGAAGAATTTTTGTGATGGTAGATACCGGCAAAAATTCTAATGCACAAAATGTTTGGAATGCTATGCAAGTCACACAAACAATATGTTCGCGATTGTGGTGATCCTCCCAAAATGTCAAATAGAATTGTTGATTGCTTCCAATGCTGAGAACCACTTACTGTGTCCTCTACGCTAATGGAAGAAACGGTTTTGAAAAAGGAAAACATTGCATGCCTTTCGCATTCCGAAATGATCAGTGCGGGTACCAATTACCTACCTCGATGTTGCCGAGCGTTTGAAAGGAGGTAAAGATCAGCATGAAGCCGCCGCCCAGCAGCAGCACATTCACCAGATTTCGCTCCATCATCGTTCCGCACGAATGCTCACACTAGCAAACAAAACCGATACGCCGTTTAAACACAAACGCACTAGAAAGCGCCCACACACAGCACAGCACAAAAGCACCCGGTTAACGCCACGTCCGCGATCGACGCTGGCCAGATTGCGATTGAGCAGGGCAGTCCCGAAAACCTCCTATAACGTGTGGTTGCGCGCGCGAAAGAGAAAAGCCCGCCCCGTACCGGACAGCTGCACGCATCACTTTCATATCGCTCAATTGTGCTTAAGCAACACGCGCACCACCACTACCAGCGTCCATGATGCAGTACTGCGCACCGACACAGCCACCGACGGATTATCGAGATCAGTTCGGCACACCCGCTGGAGAGAACAAGAGAACGGGTCCCGCAAGGAAGCGTTCTTCCATATCAAGCGAATGATAGTTTGGTGTTTACCGAGGAGTAAGATTAGTTTTTAGCCTCTGCTATTACTCTCTTATCTGGCAACGCCATTACATTGTTTCGAGTGATTGACACGGCGAAATACGGTCTCGGGAAATTCGTTCATGATCGCGTTCAATTATGTTTTGCGACACAGCGTGGCATCATTTTCATGATATTGATTAAAATGCTAATTTTCACATCCTGCATAACGATCGTACGATATTTTCTCTTCGGACTACTTCGAAACCAGTTCATTTACCTTTTTGATGTTTGAAACGCGAATTCAAATATCAACCACACATCAGAAATGTGTCCTCGGCGGTCTCGACGCTTAAAGTGAAATGGAGATTTCTCTACAATCCTATACCACACACATTGATATCGCATGGAGCGCAGGACAGTGGTGCAGGTTGTTTTCTCACACGAGCACCAAACTACATTTGCAATCGCGATTAGAGCAGTGCGCAGGAGCGATACGGCACGATCAAGCGAATGTACGAAAAACGAGCTTTTCGAGTGTTTCTCCGCAGGCACGAAATTTTGCTTTTCGCTCCCATTCCCAAACCAACAATCCTGGGTGCGCGATCCGGTCAACCCTGTTCCTAATGAGGGGGTTTTCAAAACCGGTGCTTATAATTTGTTGCCACTATTTTGCGTATTTCATTACAAGGTGCACATTTGGTCATAATGTCGTTAAAACCACCAACTGCAACCCTGTAATCTATTCGAATGGAGCTACTTTTCTAGGCAAACGAGAACAAGGTACATAAGATCGCAAACCGTACCGGTAGCTGCAGGTCAGTTACATCTGTGATCTTCCAGCATATCATCACGCTTATCTCAATTATGCAACTGTGGCGCCGTTGGCAAAGAGAGCGAGAGAGAGAGAGAAACCCACCGGTTGCAATTGATGCTCTCGTATACAAGCAGTGCCATTTTTAGTGACTCATAAATCAACAATGCCGGGCGCGGTGGTGGGCACAATAAATGTTTTGAATGAACCAACGACTGACCAAAGGGAGAATAATTAGTTTTCCATTTTATGGCTGTATTTTGAGTCAGGCGCAGCCGTATGCCCTTCGATTGCCCTCTCAAAACTATTTATTGCTAATAATTTTCCAACAATTTGTCAATCCTGTTCTCTCTCTCTCTCTCTCTCTCTTTCTCTCTCTCTCACACACACACACGGTTTCTCTGTCACAACGGTGTTATGTAGTTTTGCGTTGCTCGCAGGCAACAAAGTTTATTTGTTGTTAATCTTAAAGGGGTTGTTTTTTTTTCTTTTTAAATTAAGTAACAATATAAACCACCCTTTTTCCGTTTTGGCGCTGCTTTTTGATCAAGCGTGTAAACGAACCGCGCTGCACGTTGTTGCATACTGCATTTTATATTTTTTTGTTATTATTTTCGCATTGTTTTGTATTTTTTTTGTGTTTTGTTTGTTGGCGTGTACTCTCTTTTTTTCTTGTGCACTGCCGTTCCCTATCTGTATGTATAGTTTCAAAAAATAATAATAATAAACAATCAAACTGCGTTATTTACATCGATGTCAATTTACCAGCTCTCCGCCACCGTCACCGGCCGCTTGCACACCGTCTCGCTCGTCCAGTATCGTGCACACGTACTCCGCCATATCACTGGTATCGGCCGGTTCGTCGCCGGCCCCGTACCGTTGGAGAAATTCCATCGCCAGCAGCTGCTCATAATTGCCCCGCTGCTGGTACTTCTTCTGTAGGCAGCTAGTGGTGAACGCATGAAACTCGGCACTGAACTCCTCCGATCCTGGGGCAGCCGACTTTGGCAGCCGTGGTGGATCGTCCTTCACAACCTGCTTCAGCTGCTCGAACGGGGTCCGCCAGGTCGCGTACGGGAAGCGCCCGGTCGCAATCTCCACCATCGTGATGCCAAGCGACCATACGTCCGACTTGATGTCGTAACCCTCCGTTCTACTGCCCGAACCCGGGTCGATACGTTCCGGTGCCATGTACGGTTTGCATCCGGCATCGATTGTTTTTGCTACCGAATCCACCAAATAGCCTAGCAGGGGGAAAAAATGCATGGGTTAGATGGAAAAAAGGCTTCCTCCTCATTTGACATGACTGACGCTACTTACCGGATATACCGAAATCGCACATCTTCACCTCACCCCGTCTGTTCATCAACACGTTCGAGGGCTTCACGTCCCGATGGATGACGCGCAGTTCCGTGTGCAGGTAGTGCAGGGCACGCACGATCGCCAGCGCAATCCGCCCGACAATGCGCTCCGGGATGGTACGCCCGGGACGTTTGTACACCACCGGATAAAACTTATCCACGCTCGTGTCCATCACCTCCATGCAGATCCATACGTCCCCTTCCCGGAACAGGGCACCGTAAAACTGCACCGTGTGCCGACAGTCGCTCGCTCGCATCGAAACATCCAGATCCATCAGCAGACGCTTTTGCTCCTGCGACTGCACACCGCCCCCGGGACCACCTCCCGCACCCATACCGCTCGTGACGGTAATGCGCTTGACTGCCATCACCGTGCCGGACGGTTGATGCAGCATCTTCTCCACGATGCCGTACGCACCCCGACCTAGGTCGGCCAGCTTGAGCAGGTCGTCCGCCTCGATGACGAACGATCGTTCGCCCACCGTCAGTGTACCGCGCTTATCCAGGTTGCGCGGTGTCGCACCTTCGGCACTGTCCGGCACGGTGCTACCGCCACCGGTGTCCCCGTCCAGCTTGAGCTTGATAATCGGTTTGTTTTTCCGCGGCATCTTGTGTGCGTGTGAGGAGTAGCGCGGTGGTGCAGCGATACTCAGCAGCAGCCAACCAGAACCTAACCGACAACAGAAAAACCTTGCGTGCTTCTAGTGGTTGATAAAATTGCAAACCGTATCGCGAGCTGTCACTGTCGCTACAGCGGTCTGTCACCTGTGGTCACAACCGGCCGTTTGACAGCAGCGCCCTATACGACGCGTACGCGCTGATCGCTACAAACAGTTGTATGTACGCGCGGGGTAGAAATTATGAAGCAATAACGGTTCAGACACAAAGCGATACAGCATCCGAAGCAGGAGATGTGATCTCTGGTGCAATGGGCGCAATGCAAACAAGCGCGAGCGCGCGTGGGTGGGGGTGTAGCAACTAGCAACGGCATACACCAACTAGACCGGTGACTTATTATTCAAAAATGTCCACAGTGAATGATTTACGATCAGAAATTTCTCCAGAATTTCCTGAATGTGGTTGTGAGCATCATTTTATAAATACCAACGCACAAAATTGTTTGTGTACAGATTTTGATGCAATGGGATTTTGACAGCTGTTGCGGGTGGTTTGGAATATTTGAAATGAACGTTGGTAATTACTTGCTAGTCAATGAATGAAACTATTTTATGCTTGTTTTTACCAAACTAATTACGATATCTGACAGAAACCGAACAGTTTACGCCGGGGTAGATAAAAATGATATAAATTATAAACTTTTTATTACGAAAATGTAAAAAACTGCGGGAAACGTGTTTAACCAAAGGCTCGTTAGGTTGACCCAGAAAGATACAGCCTCTCTGAAAATCTGATTAGGAGCCTTTTCATGGTTTGGAGAAGGAAAAGACTTTTAACCAATTTGAATTCCCATATAGCCAGAATTAAAGAAATCGAATTCTCTGGTTGTTTAAGGGCTATTTAAAATAAAATCGAACCACGGTTGAACTTCGGGACTTGTTTAAAATAGTGTGGAACTTGATGGAACTATGAAGGTGTTTAACATTCACTACGAACTCGATGGAACTATGAGGCTTGTTTATACACGATGCATAGCCCTCTCCCGAACTATGAGGCTTCTTAAGAAGCACGCTGTACTTGATGGAACTATGAGGCTTGTTTGTAGTGGGATGTGGCCCTCGGTGGAACTTTGTGGTTTGTTTGGATGCACACGGTACTCCATGGAACTGTCATGAGTCAATACAATCAAAGTCAATACTTTCGGCAAACGGTGTTACAAGGAACAATGCGATCTGTTTAAGTTATTATTATATACGTTTTGCGAGATGTGACGTCAGAGAATTAATGGTAGAATAAATAAAGTGATCACTCTGTTAGACCAGCAGCATCAGAGTTCGAAGCTCGATGCATAACAATTGAAACATATGAGAAAAAGCATAAAGAAAGAGAAAAATATAAGCAACCGAGGTTTAGCACCGTGTAGTCAGGCATTAAGTTTATTTTTGACATTTTGTGCAAAAGCTGCTTAAGGGCCGGTTTAAAGTACGACGAACTTTGACGCTTTTTAATTACTGCAAAAGGCGTATTATAACAGCGAACTTTACCGTGCTGAAATTGGCTGCTTATTGGTAAGATATTTTTGGCTATTTGGGTTGTGTCCCAGATTATGTTTTCAGCTCGTCATCACATTTCAAACCCACTTGCCAACCTTCAACTCATTTCTATAAACCTTTTCAAAGCGCTGCGGGAGGGGGATGTACGTTTGTTGTCGTTTTCTTCTCCCTGCTGGTGCTGCACACCACACGGGCAGCCCCACCATGAACTGACCTACCAAAAATTCGAACACAATTTTGTGCTCTTCGTCACAGTGCAACAAGCCTGCCGTGTTCGTCGTCCTGGTCGTGTAGTGTGTATAATAACTGCGAAATAAGTACAACCCGCCAACTGCCTCACTGTAAGGACTCCCTGCAGCTCCGGGTTAAGATGTGAAAGCTCGCTGGCAACGGTTACGCATCGGTACGACTCGGTGTCAATACGTTCATTTGCTACGTTAAAAGTTGGGTTTTCCCAAAAGTTGACCCATATTTTATATATTGGCTGTGCGCGTTTGAACCGTACTGAATCGTCCGACATCGAATGCATCTCGGTAGCCGGAATGTTTTAGCTCCTCAAAGCTTCCGTCCCGTTTGGTAAAGCCGAGTTCGTCGCTTTTCTTGCGTTGGCATCTTTTGTTTTTCTATTTGTTGTTGATGCTGTTTGGTGTGTAGCGTAAATAGGCAACAGCCTCCCGTCAACAACTGCAGACGTGCTTTCCCAGCTTTTATGCAACCCTCCTTCCTTTTGATCTATCGTGCATATGTTTCTTGCCCCATTCTGCATCTCTTTCTCGTACACACACACACACATCCACACAGAGACAAACACAAGCTCCGTTTTTGAATTGTGCATTAGCATCACACCTGCCTGACCACCCACCACCTTCCCGGGTGTGCGCGAACGGAATATACCGTTGGTGTGTTGCTGCGGGCCACCCACCCTACCCCCGTGCTGGTGCTCGGTTAGTTTGGTCATGCCACTACAATCCGGCCGCTATGCGCGTTAAGTGAAAGCTCTCCCGTACGCCGTTGACTAAACATCTTTCACCTGGTGCACAGCGCGTCGAACACAGTGTGAATGTCCTTCGCGGTTGTGAATGGCGGTTCGCTCTCGATCACTGCCCACGGGGTTGCCCGATTCATCGCGCATTAACGGTGTACGTACTTGTGTGAGTGTGTGGGAGTGAACGGTGGTTGAAGCTGACGGTAGCGTAACGGTACACGCATCCATTCGGTGAATTGTTCTGTGATTTATTTTCCCTCGACACTTGGCAAAGGTAGTGTCCACATCAGTCGACCATCAGCCACCCGTTTTTACCCTACGATACCAAAACCTCTGGCAAACGGTAACCGCACCGCGGGGCATGAAACAAAATCAACCGAAACGGAACACCGCCAATAATGAGTTTATAGCTGTGAAGAGGAGCAGTAACAGTAAGTGCACCGCGCGGGAAATTTCATATTTGTGTCACGTTGCTCCGGAACCAAAACAAAGAAAATAGGTAACCAAAAACTTGTGGATTATAAGTTTTAAATAAAAAAAAGGTAATTGAACAAACGGGAGCTACCATCAGACGCTGAAGCACGGTCGTTTGTGTTGTGTTGCTTCTGTTGATTACCGTTGTATATGGTAGATACGATCGGTGGATAAACGATCCACAATAGTCGTTAGTCAATAGCTTGAACCATCGCAAATTGGTTTGTGGACGATTAATTTCGCTTCGTGTCTGTACGTTCTGGGTGCCCTGCTGGACTATCCCAACGCTGTGTGTGATCAGTGCGGATGAAACTGTACGCAAAGGTCCCGTCGCTCAGTGCACCAATACAGCTCAGCGCTAGCAAGGAACGCAACGGACACACCGAGGACGGTACTGTGTGTTAGGTGTAGAGCAATATGTTTACAGTCCTGTCACCCCGGACCGTGCTGTCGTGTGCCATTCTGTTGGCATGGTGTGGCACGTTCGGAGTGCGAGCAAAGGAAGCGCCGCCGGAGAAAGGCACCCGCCCACAGCAGTGGTCCGTACGGGAAGCGCTCGAGTTGGCACAGGAACGCGAACAGGTGCTGGCAGCCCAACAATCAATCGCATCCTGGCGCAAAAGTCTTCATCAGCACGGTAGGACCGTGCAAGTGCCAACAGAAGATTCCGACCCGGAAGCGGATCTGCAGCAACCGCAACGGCGTCGAAAGAAACGAGCCGATCGGAACGAATTGTACGGGAAGGAACCGCTGAAGGAGGGCGCTAAGAACGAAACACTCGAGGGGACGGATCCGGACGATGGTGACGATTCGGATGCGTCCGTTGTGTGTTACGGACCGCTCGGATGCTTTCACGAGACGGATCACCTGCCGGAGATGTTACCTTCGTCCCCGGCGGAGGTGAACACACGGTTTCTGGTGTACACGACCACGCACCGGTAAGTTATCAAATCAACAGAGATTTCGTCAATATACATGTGTTGGTTTTTTTTTTTTGTAGGAGTGAAAAACCGTTGATTGAATTCTCCTACGAGGAGCTAGTGGTGGCCGGTTTCGGTGCAGCGTACTGGGCAAATGGTACCAACGATACCGCATCGATACCAGTGTCGACCGGGATGTCTTCCTCGCTCATGAAAACATTCGGTGATCTCAGCAATCGAACCGTGCGCGTTATCGTGCACGGGTTCGGCGCCAACTGTGGGCTGGTTTGGATTTACGAGATGCGCACTGCTCTCATGGCTGTGGTGGGTACCACCGGTAGTGAAGCTACATTCAGTTCCCTGCTCTAATGAGCCATTGCGTTTGATTTTTGTTTTTCTTTACAGGAAAACTGTACGGTAATCTGCGTGGATTGGGAGAATGGGGCCAAACTACCGAATTACGTGCGTGCCGCAGCCAACACGCGCCTGGTCGGTCGTCAATTAGCGCTACTGTTGCGCTTACTCCGCACGCACAACAGTTTGTGGTTGTCGCGCGTGCACCTGATCGGTTTTAGTCTCGGCTCGCACGTAGCTGGCTTCGCCGGGGCGGAGTTTGCGAGTTCCGGGCCACCGGTTGAACCGACCGTATCCTCCCCGGACGGTGCTAACGAGCTACTGCGTAGTACGAACGATGACACCGCCACAGAACCTCCGATCGTCGAACAGACTACGGAGCGACCGGCCAATACAGCGGGTTTGTGGCGGATCACGGGTTTGGATCCAGCCGGGCCACTCTTCGAGGCACAACCGCCGGAGGTTCGGCTGGATGCCGGTGACGCACGGTATGTGGATGTGATCCACTCGAACGGAGAAAATCTCATCCTCGGTGGACTGGGCTCCTGGCAACCGATGGGCACGGTAGACTACTACCCGAACGGAGGGCGTGTGCAGCACGGCTGCACCAATCTGTTTGTCGGCGCCGTCACGGACATCATCTGGGGTACGTTAATTAAAGCATGTCGCCACCGATACGATCACCCGTTCTAAATGCTGGTTGACACGGACGACACATAAATGTACCAGCAGAGTTGATTACCTTCACCACGTGAAGGCCATCAGCAGACAAAATCAGATCTCAGAATAGCGATATCGTTACTACCGCCTGGTGGTTAATCCTCAAGTAGGCTAATTGTCATTATCCTCGGTGAAGGTAAAAGCTATAAAGCTCTCCTACCAGCGATTGCCCTCAATTTCTAGTAATAAGTTAATGTTAAAATATTGCATACGTAAAAACAATCATTTCCAATAGTCCTACAGTACTATCCACCTTCAAATGTTCCACTCTGTTGCCCGTTGTAATGGGAGTTGGACGTCGGATTCCCACCGCACAGCTCTGTGTCGATGTTTGTCATCGTCATGTAATTTAATTTCCCCATTTACGTATTTCCAGCACCACCGACCACGGTAGAAGGTCGTTCACTATGCAACCACCGACGGGCGTACAAGTTCTTCATCGACTCTGTTGCTCCCCGATGCCACTTTCCGGCGTTCCCGTGCGAAAGCTACGATCAGTTTGCAGCGGGAGAATGTTTCGATTGTGGCAGCAATGGGACAAGCTCCGCCTGCGGCCATATGGGCTATTACGCGACCAGTCGGGACGTGGGCGGATACGGTCAGCTGTACCTGCGGACGCGCGATGAGGAACCGTACTGTGCGAACCAGTTCCGGTTGCGGTTGCGTAATGCGCCGGACGAACTGCCGTTGCGTACGGTCGGTCGCTTCGAGCTAACGCTCGAGGGTGGTGACACTGGGAATGGGATCGAGGATGGTCCCAGTGGTGGTGCACCTCTGCTCACCTTCAACGAAACATTCCATCTGGATGAGGCTCGTGAGGACCGTGAGTTCCACGCGGGACAGTGGCTAACCACGATTCTCGTACCGCATCCAGCACTCGGTCATCGACCACGTGCCCTCACCATTACCTATCGCCCGTACCGGGGTGGCTGGTGGCAACGATCAAGCGTCGGCAAGCAGCTGTGGCGCATCGGTCCAATCCTTCTCACGGCGGACGATCAGCGGACGTACGGTTCCTGCGCCTCACTCACACTCCAGGCAGACGTCCCAGTGCGCATAGAGCTACAGTCAATACTGCTGCACAAAAACGACGAAGGCGCCGGTGACGAGGACGGTACAGTGTGTCGCGCGGCGGACGAACTGAACCAACCACGACAAGGCACGGTGCAACCGTCACCACCGAAGAGCTCTATCGATGAGCTGGTCAGCCCGAAACATCCCGCTGGCCACGATCACTTCTCCTGGACGCCGGTGGCGATCAGCATCCCACGCCACTCGTCCCAACCGCTGCACGTGAACGAAAAGCGTTCCTTCACGGATGCTGTGTCGGTGGGAGAACCTACCGTAGCGGAACCGCCAAATCTTTCTCCCTCTGCCCAAACCGTACAACTGTTTCCCTCGCGGCTGGTTTCGTTTTTTGAACGCGCAGAACGGTACGCACGGCGTACGTGGGACGCACTGTTTAGTGGCAATGTAACCGGCGACACAACCGTGCCCAAAATGGCGTCGCAGGATGGGGATGAAACGATCACGACGGTCGTCGATTTGTTGCTGGCACCAAGCACAGGGAACGCACCACCACCATCACCACCGGCAAGCTCAATCAGCCCTTCCACCATCAACAATCCAACCGCCACATCGCCAACCGCTCCGACGTCTACATCCGTCCCTACGGAACCAAGCACTACGGAGATACGGATCGCACTGCCCACCTTCCGGCCGCTAACACGGCAAACGGACGGTTCTGTTGGTAGTGGGCGGCAACACTACACCCGCTTTATCCCGCTCGTGTACGAGGAAAGCAAACCGGTCGAAGGAGCAAGCACGGTTGCCGCACGTAAAGCGGCCGCCCGTTCCCGATAGACAGGTGGACGGTACGCGTGCCGAAAACCACCACGTTGTGATAGCATTTTCCTTTATAATAACTGTGCGTTTGTGTATTTTTTTATTCTCACTCATATGCTCATCTACGCCAACATACACACAAACACTGCCGCTCACCACTTCATACTCCTGAACGATATTTTTTGTTTTTTACTACAAGTTAAGATTATACATGAGAGACATGCAAGCTAATTGGGCTGCCCTCGGTGCAGTAGGATTTTTTCCCTTGCGTCTTGGTTGTTATGCATTGTGCTTTTTTGAACTGTAACGTACATGGAGCGAATAAACAATTTCATATATCAAGGATTAGGCGAAGCAGTGCAGGATTCTTTCTGCAGCAGTTGGAGGGGTCTCGTATTGGGATATGCAATGATATGACACAGCCTGGCGTATGTAGCTCTCAAATAGAGATGGGTGTAACTACTCTTTACAAATAATTAATTCACTCTTACTCCTTCCTTATTGGGTTTTAAATTTTTTAACAACTCCTTCGAGAGTTGTAACAAATAATCCCACTCGGAGGGAGTTGTAAGTCGCCACAGAGATTCAATTCCCAAAAAGTTGAAACACCTCTTTTGCGATTTAAGTTAACAAAGAGTTGTTAACACTCTTTAGGATTTAAATCGCAAAAGAACTGAAAGAGGAATGAAAGATTCCACAGTTTTGTCAGAAAAAATTGGATTTCGACGAAGCTTCAGCGATAAGTCTGCACATCAAGAGATCCAGAAAACACAAATTGTTATGAACTGCGTACAGTGAAAACGATGAAGGATTGTTTTTCGAGAGGATTCGAGATGTCCGACAATGGCGAACTTTCCTTGGCAAAAAATTGTAATAGTTTTGGATGTACGTTGTTATCAGAAAACACAGCGGAAAATTCTGGAAAATTTCAGCTTAATATGCAAGATTGTAATCCTGCATCAACGTCCATGTAAAGCAAATTTGCGTATGCAGAAAGGGACAGAAGAATGGCGCACGAATAAGCCGTATAGAGTTGATAGGATGTCTCATGTACGTAAAATTAACATGAAGACCAGATCTTTGTGCTGCTGTGCGCTACATGAGCCAATTCCAGAGATGCCCAACTGAAACAATTTGGAAGCATGCAAAAAGAGTTCTACGAAACATAAAAGGTTGGTTGGTTCTGTTAGTTCATAGAAACTTTGAGTCAATGGAATTTGGACCTCGGACTCGTTTTTGATGCAAGAGAACCCTATCGAATGGGACACTAAAGCGCTGATATTAGACACTTTGGACTACAACTCCTCCTCCTCCTTGCCACTTATCT
Source organism: Anopheles minimus (assembly GCA_000349025.1). Taxonomy (NCBI): domain Eukaryota; kingdom Metazoa; phylum Arthropoda; class Insecta; order Diptera; family Culicidae; genus Anopheles; species Anopheles minimus. Next base: position 398,580 of record KB663710.1, read on the forward strand.
TCCAAGACGGTCTAATATCTTCTGAAAAATAATTATACTCTCTCCCGTCTCTTCTTCTCTTCGTAAAATTCGACTGTTATATGGTTTGGCTACAGGCTGTTGGGCCTCCAGAAGGCTTGTGCCGGTACTGATTGTCAATGTTGATTTATTTAAAAATCCGGGGCTATAATTTCTTCCCAATCTTCACATGCTGTAGAAGCCCTCCAAACCACTCACGGTCGAGCGCCGTCGCCTTGGCTCAGCAGACGACGGCGCTCGACCGTGAGTCCTGATCCTCATGGCGGTGCGTTAACGCCATCTGTCCACCACATTTTATATCTCCTACGCCTCCTCTGTATCCATGTCGAAGACCTAAATCGACTTTATACGTCCTGGGCGCGTTTCGGATCACATAACCATATACGTTTGAACGTTTCTTCTCGTTTCGAAGATGATTTGGTCAGGTTTTGACAGGGTCCTTACCTTAAACACGTCATGAAAAAACGGTAGAAGTGGAGATAGTTAGTACAAGTATCTGGACTCAACTATCATGACACCCTCCATTGACATGAGATATTTCATGGAACGGATTACAAAGTGTTTTTTGGGAAATGAGAATTACATATTGGTTTCCCTCAGTTTTTATTCCTACGCTTGCTTTGTTTCGGTTAGCTGACCCATACAGTATTCGGCTACAGTACTTTGGAGGAACTGGTTAATTGCATAACTATATCCCACTGGACGCCTAAGAGAGAGATTTTATCTTCACAGCTGTAACGGGTTCACGGGGTATCAAAAGTCGAGCGTTCGAATTATACAAATCTTTTTAAGATTTCGCTTTGTCTAAACTGGCGTCTTTATTTGTTAGTATCGAGTCAACTGCCTCGATAATTTTATAAGAATACAATATACGCGAAAAAGAACGAAATAATCATCAATTGTTAACTTGATCCCTAACCGGACCCGTATTGGGGGTTTATATGCGACCGTTGCTATTGTCAGAATCTGCTACTCTTGTGCGGAAGTTACGAAGGGAATGATATGATGTCTTGTGTTGTCATAAAAACTGGTTTTATATGGTTCTGGCAGGGTCGAATAGTGTTCCATTTTCTGAGTGTGTGTTTTAATATTTCATTGCTAGAGTTCTGAAATGCGGGCGAATTTGGTAAATTTTACGTACTTCAGTAGGCTTGCAAGTTATTCTAATAAATTGGTTTTGCAAAGAAAAGTATAATTAAACAGCATATAAGAAGAAAAAAAGAAAATGTACAGCTGCACTGGTGGTTAACGCAAGAGTAACGAAATTCCCACTAATTACACAGCTACGCGGTAGGATGATACTAGGTAAATTGTTTTCGCCAAAAAAAAAAAAGAAATGCGTAAGTGCATGTATCATCACGAGCTTCCACACTAACTTTTAGTACAAACTTTCCGCATTGGAGGAACGAGGCTTTTTCAGTTTCTCCATGTTCTTGATAACGATATCGTGCAGGGAGCAATATCGATTCCGGATCTCGCTCAGTACCAACCACAGGCTGAGAAATTCCTTCTCATCCAGCTCGGCAACTGCACGCCTATAATCCTCGATGTGCGGGTATTTGGCCACCTTCGAGACCACTTTGGCGCGCGACACAAAGTATCGGGATATTTGGTCGAAGAATGCGGCCGCCTCCGTTTCGACCGATTGTATCTCCGCCAGCGTGTCCTCTTGGATCGACACGCCGAAGTTGTTGCCGTCCTCGATTTTCGGTATCATGAAGGAAATCCACATCTTCAGCAGATTGGAGTCCTCCACCAGGGAACGGATAATGGGCTTCACGATGCAGACTAACTCGCTGATCGGTTTGTTACACTCGACCCGGCCGGACGGTAGTGCGTGCACCTTCGTGCCGTTACCATCGACCGGCGAGGGGGGGGTGTTCGAGTTGAGACGGGGACGCTTTGCGTGGCCCTCTCCGTCCAATACTATTGGTTCCGGCACTGGAATGTTCAGGTCCTGGAGAAATGATAAAATGACACGTGAGAAAGTGGTGAAAGAATGCATGTTCCAATTTAGTAACCAAATCTCTAACCCGGTACCTGATAAACGTCTCTGAAGCAACGTTCAGAGAACTGCGGTGTCTCGAGCAAGGCATTCAGGCGAACGATGCGCTCTGGGAACTCTTTGACGATCAATATTTCGGCGCGAGTGATGAGGTTATCTTTGTACTGTTGCACCTTGCGTGCATTATCCTCGGCGCTACTCGAAGCGGACGTTGTTGCGGTCGATGTGCTTTCACTCATTATAGTGTGTTGAGGGATTCTGGAAATTTGATTGAGATTGTCGGTTGATACTGCTGTCACTTCGTCGCGTTGTTGCGCTAGACGCTATCTATGCTGCTGTTGAGTGAGAAATGTACGTCAAGGAAGAAAGTTTATTGCAAGTGGTTGAATCATGTCTAATCATGATTTTACACGCATAATTCATCTTTGGCATTACGACCTTTTTAAGGTCATGCCCTGCCTAATTTTGGTTGATAGGATATGTTTCATTACGTTGCCAGACTGTCAGCCCATTCGACAGATGTGAAAATCGGTCCCGACAGGATCCGGACACACAATCTGCGTAGCTAGACCGATCGTTTAGCACGGCCTAATGGAACCGCTCCCAGCACCCAGAATACGAGACACACAATACTGTCGCTAGCTTCTAGAACATAAATTACCACTTCAATGCGCCAAATAAGCAGAGAGTACACTGGTAAACAAGGGCACGACCGGCGGAAGCTCTTCTGTTGTTCTTTGACAATGAAACTACACCGGAACTATAACTAGTCAAGGAAAACGTGCGCGTCTCCGCGTGAAAATGTGTTTGCACCGCAGGCTGCTATGATATTTGATGTCGGCGTTCGAGCAACATACAAACTTCACACAATTTTGACAGTTAATGCGTCCAAAGCGGTCTCCTCGTGTGTTTGTTTGGATTTGTTACAACCGCAATAATTCGCCGCGTTTTCTTTCGGTATCAAGCGGAACCGTACTGCTGGCATGCAACAAACAAACAATAGAACGGTATGTAATGTGAGAAAACAATAGAAATTGAACAGCTTCCAATATTTGAACGTATTTAAAGTTCAAGGGAGAAACAAACCTTGTTTCTTAAACGAAGCAACTGTCATGATGACCCAATCGACAACGAACGCTTTGCAACCGTCAGCTTGGTGGTGAGTTGGTGAGGAAAATGGTGAGTTGAAATCACCAAACATTGCGGTTGTTAGGAAGCGCAAAAGAGATAGAACATCGAGATAATGAGGAAGAATGAGCAATGATGCATTCCGTATGAACAAGGTCGAGCTTTTCAAACATGGTGTCAAGTGCTCGGTCGCATGCAACTAGTCGCACGGGATTTGTATGGGATTTGACAGATGAAGTCGTACGACCAAATCTGTCATACACCAGCAGCATTATATGCTCACATTTTATGCTCACGTGAGGCTCACGTGATGATCACAATGCAAATGTTTGTGAGCATCGGGTTGACAGCTGGATGACAGTGGATGATTTGTTCGGATTTTTATTTTTTTTTTTCGATGAGAGTATGTTTGGAATTAAAACATAAAGCCTTGTCCACATTGTAGAACAGTTCAGTTATACGTAACAAAACATTGTTACGTATAACTGTTGCGGCGTAAAGCCTTGTCCACATTGTATAACTGTTGCGGCGTAACAAAACCACAACCCAGAAATGCTGGGTCCGCCGTCGAGCGTAACATAACATATGCTCGAATTTTGTGTGTTCGAGCAGTTGAACTACGGAATGATTGTTTTTATCAAGATAAGGTTTAACTGCGCTAAATTAAACCATTTTTGGGTGGTTTTTGTTTCAAAAATTTATTTTTATCGTTAATCAAAGATATTGTTACGCTAGAGGGAGAGGTTTTGCGTCCACACTTGTTACGGTACAATCTGTGTTGTCAAGGGCATTTTGACAGCCAAAACGGTTGTCAAAAATGCAGAATTACCCCCTAGTCAAACCAGTGCTCGAAACAGCATGCAACCTCCTAACTTTGTCTCACAAGCTCTAATTTCAGGGGACGCT
>KB663710.1:403349-434237 GCA_000349025.1 Anopheles minimus
ATTGCATTACAATTATTACTTGGACCTTGGACCTAACAATCAATCATCATCGTTCACTTGAGGGTGGAAAAAGGCAATATTGAAATAGCAGTACCGCACATAGTCATGGGCCGACCCCATTTCGGGCCAGCGATATCTCGAGCGTCTTAAAGAATATAGATGCGAAGTTTTCCGACAGCATATCCATTTTGGTTAAATCAAAATAAATAACATACTCTTTATTATTTGCAGTATGTACACATTTCTCCTTGCGATATATTTTGCTTTCGATCGAGTTCAATTTGACAGTTCATATCGTAAGGTACCTTACGATGGAAACAAATTTTGTTGTTTCAATCTTACGATAAAATCGTAAGGTAAATTCAGCTGTCAAATCCCATACAAAACCTTGCGTAAAAAACGCATCCGACGGAGCTGTGCCACCAGCCTAATCAAAGATATTGTTACGCTAGAGGGAGAGGTTTTGCGTCCACACTTGTTACGGTACAATCTGTGTTGCCAAGGGACTTTTGACAGCCAAAACGGTTGTCAAAAATGCAGAATTTCTGCTCGAATGGAATTCGAGCATATGTTACGCTTCCAATCTAGACAAACCTTACCATGTATTTGAATATTCCTTGGGCACAATTGACACCACTACATCTCATTGCTTGTAGGGAATACAGCGCGGGTTGGGCCCTCACTACAGCGTCATCACGGGTGCAACTACGGTCTAGTTTTTATTTCAGCTTTAATTAGATGCACATCGCGCTGTGGTGTTGTAGCTTACTGTTTCTTCCTTCGTTACGACTGTTTTGTGAATGCCAGTGATGTCTTTTTAAGACTGTTTGTGTTGTGTTATCTTCTTCCTTTCCTCCCCACCCAGTTCGATTAGATCCTTCGTCCCTACCTGCCCCATCCACATACTAAACACACCATCCGTCGACTGTGTATGTTCAGGAAAGGTGCTTAAATCATAAAGCCTGGGTGTTCGGCTCAAAGGTGGGTGGGTCGCGCTCGTACAACGCTCGCAGGGTTTGTTATATGATACAACAACTCGAGCGAGTTAGTCAAAAATCGCAGCGCATGACATCTAAACGGTCGCAAACAAGACGAGCAGCTACTCGCAAGTAACTACAACGTCCGTGCAGCGGTAGCCGTGAAGTTCAAACTTATACATGGTGAAATGTTGACAACCTCAAAATCATTGTGTTGATCAGAAAACTATATTCAGTTTCATGGTCTTCAATGATTGGTGTTTCACGACAAATACAACCAAATGTCTCAAAATATAAAGCTACACGCGTTCATTCTCGCCGTATTAACGTTGTTGTAACTTGCGCTGCAATTGTGGCTTCCATTTCCTTATGGCTTATGATCTTGTTTCGCTTGCGGTCGTTTAGGTGTCATGCTCTGTGATTTTTGACAAACTCGCTTGCATTGTTGAATCTAAAAAACCTATAAGGGGCGTGTATCGTTCGGTACCTGGTCGCAATTCCACTGTTAAAGTTTACTGAACGGAATTATCAGCTATCCGGCGAAGTCAACGAAGAGATGGCACATGGCACATGGAAGAGGTGGCACTGTTTGGTAGCGACGGTGGCGTCGATATTGTTACTTTCCAACAGCGTATTACCCTTCAACCTAGAAACGCGCCAGTTACTGGATAAACAGGGTCCACAGGGATCGTACTTCGGCTACTCGGTCGCCGGTCACACCCAGCGTGCTGGCAGGGCTGCTGGTAATGTAACCAACTGGTAAGTGCACGGTGTCCCCATAAATGCAAATAATGAAGCGAAACGATGCAAACGAACGGAGTGTACCAGAGTGTATGCATAATTTGAAGACAGCGGAAGACACTAACTCGTTTCTTCTCTTCGTTTGCAATCGTAAACTTGTTTCGAACCCTGTCTCATAGGATGCTGGTGGGCGCACCGCTAGGGCAGAATCTCCAGCCTGGTTCGACCCGTTCGGGGGCACTGTTCCGGTGTCCTGTTTCACTTGACTCGAACGATTGCACGCAGGTCATCACCGATGGCCACCGGAGTAAGTTCAAGCCTTAAAGTTATCCACTCTTTCCATCCTTCCTGCTTTTCCATCTTTCAACAGTGTCAGTCGGATAGGCCGGCGATATAATGTGTGGGTCGATCATAGAAGCTTTAAAAGGGTTGTGCAGTGGATTCGTCTGGTAGGTGTTAGTGGGGGATAGTAGTAGTTGTTGCTTGGTTGTGGTGGCTTAAACAGTAGCATTCATGCTCAAATCGGATGTAGAAAAAAAACGATGAGCTGGCTTTTTATATTACGGTACACTTAATTTTGCTATTTAACCCAACCCGAGATATCATGACTCGGGTTGAAATTTCCCCGTGCTAGAAGTGATTCTCCAATTTAAGACTGACCATCCTGGTTAAATGCAAGTAAAAAAATGCCAGAAATGGCAGATCTCAAGTGCTCTTGAGGTTACAGTGCCACAAAAGAAGAAGCTCGTGTTGCTGTAACCATCGTCAACATTCAAATCTTCAATCAAAGCGCATAGATCACGAAACAAATAACGCCTGGATAGTAATAACGTGCTTCGGAGGACGTACGGATAAAAAATTCCCTCTAGTTTCAAGTTCATTTTGAACCTCAACAACACCAAACAACCGAAAAAGAGGACACTGCATCTGTGTAATCGTTGCTATATTAGTCCCATATCCACTTGAACCGCGATTGGATGATCTCATCGTTAGAACAAGTGAAGCAATAGCAGCATCAGCAGCAGCAGCAGCTGCATCTTCATCGTGGATATATCGGTCCGATTATTTCCAGATGTCTTCCAAACGTTCATCCCCATAATCCCCTGCCTTTGTTTCTCTTTACCGTATCAAAACAGCAGACAAAGTATGGTTTAGTCTGGTATTAGTTATTGTTTGCTGTACATTTACATTGGAAAATCTCGCAACCCTCGCAAACGATCATTAAAGTTGTCTATGGCTGCTGCATCCGGTGCATCCGACGATGTTTTGCTTACGCGAATAGTTACGCGATACGTTCAGTTAAAACCCGGCATGAAAAAGTCCAAGTTGTTTACTCACGGACGCCATGTTAGGGAGGAGGAGCTGAACGGGGTAGATCTCTGGTCGTAAGGAATGTGCCTGAAAGCGTTCTTCACGAACTGCAACCTAAAGAATACGGCTCCGTAAAACGTATGCCTCAGCAAGCAAGATGTTTTCTTTTGGTTCGTGCTCGAAAAAGGGGTTATGATGCTTTCACCGCAGCTAATTGGTATTTTATTGCACTACATTATCTATTGCCCTTTTTCCTATTTCACACCCACCCCAAGCTCCCACTGGAAAGTACGTTCCCTTTCGCGAACCGTACGGCAAGTGTAAGTTGAAGGCCCGTTTTATTTTTCTTGTTTTACATTCCGATTTGCAACCAACTCTTTATTTCTCTATTAGTTTGGATGTTTAACTTTTCTTGTTGTTGCCATACATACACATACAAACCAAACGCATACACGTTTCATTTTTTAAATACATACACTTACACGCACAAATACACTGCCACACAAAAAAAAACAGAAAAACAAAACACTACTTACCCAAAACATTCATTTTACTTGGTCTAGTGATATGATGTTTATTTTAATGTTTCTTTTTCTCTTTATCTCGAAACCGAATAGTGCAAATCGAAAGCGTAAATGTTTGTTCTGTTAGTCGCCGCATGGCTGCAGTTCGCTCGATTAAATTCGCCACCCTTTTACCGGTGTAATGACACGCATAATTTGTGCTCCAGTTAGTGCATTAACAAGTAAAAACCAACAAACAAAACGTTAGGAGGTAAATGCTTCCGATATTAGATGTTTTTGGTTAAGGGCTTATAATGCGGCACACCAAATGCGAATTGAGCGTGAGTAGGCAGCAAAGATTAGTTTTCTTTTGTGCATTTTCTTCCAATTTTTTTCGCTATTTCCTTCCTTTGCCTTGCCTTGCCTTTGCCTCCCCGCTGTGCATGCTTCTGCCTGTATCGTTGGTATGCAGCTAATTAGCAACCAAATTTATCAACCTCCATCGGAATGAGTTTTCCCAACCAGTTTTTTTCTCAATAAATATCATTTTACATTTTGCCTTTAAAAATAATTGCTTGCTGCAAGAACAAAGCTTAACAGTTTTAAATTAAAATTCCCATTTTCTGTGGTCGGTTGGTGTGCTTGGTTAGATTTTAAATAGTTTAATAAGGTTTTTTTTGCATCATTCAATAATATAGTTACCGCATCGTGTGGTGTGTGTATGTGGTGTTCTGTCAACAATAGTGAGCGAATGTTGGTGATAAAAAACCTTGGTTCGTTGTGCTGTGTGACGCATTTTTATGTAAAAGTTAAATATTTTGTTTACTAATTCGTATGTTAGTTTTCTTAGTTATGTTGGCATTGTGCGTATTTACCTTTTATTTCTGATGTTATTTTCTTTCGTTTGATTCATACTAACGCATTGCATGACCCTTTCCGGTCAAAGCACACCGCTTTGAATTATGCTGGCAGTAATATGTTCCCCCCTCCCCTTCGTAGCGGACGATATTGACGATGAGGATGGCACGGGAGACTCAGATAACCTTTACGAGCAGCGCCTCGAACCGCCCGGGAAAGATGAGATCAAGAACAACCAGTGGCTGGGAGTGACGGTGGAAACAGGCGGTCAGGAGAACAAGGTAGGGGCAACGTGCGAGTGTACTGATGCATTAATCGTTGCACATGGTAATGCGTTTCTTCTCGTGTTGTAGATCTTCGTCTGTGCACATCGGTACATTAAAATCAACAATCCGCAATCGCTGGCGTACCCAGCTTCCGGACCAGGTTCGACCGGGCTGTATCTCGGTCAGGGTGTCTGCTACGTGCTGAACGAAGACTTTTCGTTCGGGTTTGCGGTCGAGGTTTGCCGGGGACGGTCGATCGAACGCGAACATCAGCAGTATGCGTTCTGCCAGTCCGGCACGTCCGGTGCAGTGCTGCCGGACGGTACGGCCCTGATCGGTACACCCGGTGCGATGACGTGGAAGGGCACACTGTTCAATGTCGCCATCGAGGGCGGATTTTTGTCACGCGACAAGTTCCAGTACTTTGCGCCACACGACAATCTGCACTCGCCGGTACCGAACTACAGCTACCTTGGCATGTCTGTAACCGGGGGCCGATTCTTCGGAGAGTATATGGCGTACGCGGGCGGTGCCCCGCGTGCCGCCCAGGGTAATGGCGAGGTGGTCATCTTTTCTAACCGCTACAAAAAGAACCCCTTCGATCATGTCGTTTCGTTGCGCGGCGAACAGTTCGGGTCGGGGTTCGGCAGTACGCTCGCTTCGGCTGATATCAACGGCGATGGGTAAGGCAACACCGATACTGTTTACCTTGGCACGATTTTTATCTCATTTTTTCTATGCTAATTTCGTAATATAACCCCTTTAGTCTGATTTTTTCCTTTTTTTAACTTTAAATAATAAGCGTGATACGATCACGTTCCGGGAAGATTACGGCAGCACGGACAAATACGTGAATCACGACTCACCGATGTTCGTCCGCATGTATTTAGATTGCCTGAAATATGATCGGTTCTAACGTACACGAGAGTAAATCATGGATCATATCGATAAAGGCCAGACGTAGGCATATACGTTAGAGCATTTTTTTATGCTTTTCCATTGCCTTACTAAAGTTGGAAACTATAAATAACATACGTACATTTTTATCAGTTTACTGATAAGCGAGTGACTAATATCGCATGCTTGAAGTTATTTTTCTTTCATTGGCCGTGCCGTGTGCGAATGCGCTAATATAAATATTTGTATAAGACACAGTGTTTGGTGATAATCCCGTGCGCCGTACCGTGGAAGTCCATGCATTTCTCGCATTCTGAAGGTACTCCCTTGTATAATTCATATTTTTCTTATAGTGCTCTTTATGAAAAGTTGTTCTATATCGCTTTGAAAACGATATCGGACGAATGTGCCTCTTCGTTAGCACAATCCATTTTTTAAAATTTACGATGAAAAAAAAAATTTGCTCGCGCTGTGCCTTTCGCCTCACGCTGAACGGAGCTGCGCGAACATGGTTGAGTAATGTTTCTGCAGTGATTTGCACTGACAGGGCCGCTATCGTCGTGGAAAAAATATGGGTAATTTTTTTTTTTTGCAATTTTCGTAAACGCATTTCACACACGTTCAACGTTCATTATGTAGGAAGCTGATCATAAAGTTCGTGGGGATTTCTGGATTCAGAGCTCCTGGATGTTCGTTGACCACCTACAATACAATTGATTGTCGACCAGGAATAGATTCGTCGGCATTACTGTTGAATAGATATCGGTAGGCCTGCTTTTGATGTCCATCGTATGGCATGAGTAATAACAGAACTTCGGGATCTCCTCTTTCGGATGAGACTATGAAAGACGTATATGTATATGACGGCATTCAATCTGTTATGCCAATGATTAAATCTTGTGCTATCTTCAAATCGTTTGGATTTTGATAGATCAGGCATTGCATTATCCACTTTGATGACAACAATTTTCGACATGTTAGTCTTCCGAGAATGTCGTGTTTGTTAAGAGCCGTATTATACCAATTGATTGATTCCCAAACTACTTCGCAATATGGGCTCTGAGTGCAAAATATACACCTGAACGCTGTCAGAAAATCGGGCTATTGAAATGAAATGCATGCAATCAAAAATTCGATACTTGCAATTAGAAAAGCAAGCCGCTATCAAGAATTAAAATGCGGCGCGTCGAAATATGTGTGCACCCAGTCAAAACTAAGACGTAAAACCCTGTAGCTAACAGTAATATGTCCAGTGGAAATGATGTCTCTACGAACTTTTTTTTTAAACTTCGTAATGACAGCCAGCCATATGTTTTAACTCTACATCGAATGTTAAATGCATATCGAACACTCGAATATTTCAGGATTTATTTGGCTTTGAATGTATTGCGTTAATCTACTTACCTCATGCTTCCACAAACGATGCAAACGCTTTTCACTCGTTCTGTATAAACCAATAGTATTTGATGCAAATTCTTTGATCACAATGGGAGATTTCAATCAACCGCATTTACGTTGGAGTAACTTACCCGATGGTGTACTATTCATATAAAGTCTCATTTTTCGTCCTATTGTACGTTACTCTTGGATGAAATTAGTTACTGCGGCTTGTGGCAGCTGAAAACAAGGTAATTTGCTTCAACTTGATAATGAGCATATACGTTGGAGTCCAGCTCCAACTGGATTTAATCTTGACCCGTTAATAAACTTAAGCATTCCTACTATACCTGTTACCAGCAATGGTGCAATGTATAATAATTGGCTATTTTTTCACTTCCCCACGCTTCACACTGTTGTATTTGACGTGGTATTGAACGATTTGTGCTAGAGTTATTGGTTTCTATGGGTTTTAGTTCAAAAGGGAATCAAAACTGCTTACTAGGGGCTCGTTTATCATATCACCCTAGTTCCGGTAATATCAAAGTTTTGTTTATACCCCAACAATGGCGAGAGCAGTTTGATGTTGTAGTATGATAGGAGAGGCATCCAATTTGGCAATTTTAACATGAATTGGTTGAATCGCCCTCGGTTGAAGTTTGAGATCACTCTCCAATTGACCTTGTTTTTACAAATCAACAGGAACAGCGATCATTCATCTGCCCTAATTAAAACCGCCCGCATGCCGCTTTGAGTGAATCATTGGTAACTGAGAGCCATATTGGGTTGCCCTCATATTGTTATAAGGCTATTTCCATGAAATGTGTAGGAAAAAAAATCAATACTGTTCTTTCTGAGAAATTTTGCACGTGTGCTCAGTTGGAATTCTGGTCAGTTTCTGCTTTGTTGGTCTCTCAAGTAACAAAATTCATAATTTTTACCGGTGTAATTACACGGCAACACTGCCGCCAGAACCGCTTATTTCCTTGCAACTCAATACCCGCCTCATATTTTTAATATAGCCGCCCCTCGTTGAAAGACGACTTATTTCTTATCCGTTCCTTGATGCATTGGATAAATACACACCCAGTCTATAACGCGCCTCTGACCCTCTCATCCAGACCTCTACAGACTTTAGTCATTCGACCATACCGCCATTTCAATGGAGAAAGATACTCCTTCATAAACCATCATGCCTTCTTCAATATTACTCTTCGCAAAACGCCATTTTATCCTATGCCTTATTATAGGCCTGACAAATATTCCCGATACCATTTCTTCCAGATGCGTTGAACATACTCCTGCGCTTGCTAATAGCGATGAAATTGGTTACTAATAAGACTCTCATAAGGGTTCTGGGAAAGCAGTTGCTGCTCGGTTCACTAAAAAGTGTCCCAGATCAAGAACATTGAGATCCTCAGGGTCTGCAGTTAGGGAAGTTAGTGGGCGGTTTGTTGAGACAAATTTCAATTTGTTGCCAAATCTTCTCCACCAAGTAAAGCGAGTCCTATGGTTGCCTTCAGATGTCGCTTTAAGGATTTCACCGTGGCTTCCTACAGTCCACCCAAACGTGGGGATCGTGGAGGGACGAATTGGAAGTTGATTCCTTCGAGTCCACAATTAGAGGTCTCGGCATGCTGCAGTTGTTGCGTATCAAACAGCTTTTGTAACTATTTCAGAGTTCGGTTAGCGCCGTTAAAGTTCTTCGCGTTGTCGCACTCAATCACAAGCGGCTTTCCCTGGCGTGTAATTAATCGTTTTAATGTAGATATAAAAGCAGGTGTAGACTGGTTGTCTATAAGCTCTCCTTCGTTAATATGCTGATAAAGATGGTGATGTAACATTTCATTGGTGGGGGTTTGCGAGATGGATGGAAGTCCCCCATTAATTGTTCTGTGATGGGTGGTCGGACTGGAAAACAGTTCACACACTTACGGACCACCTTTCGCGCCAAATTTCTAACTCGGAGGAATCAAAACTTTTCACGTACGGTAGCGCTGAGCACCTGCTGCCCAGCATACATGTGTTGCTTATGATAACATCGCATTATCATGAGGGTTATCGGGTGTGACGTCGCAAAGATGATAGGGTGTTATCGTTCGTAGGATATTGGTGTATTTCGCAAACGCGCGTCGAACTGCAGGACTTGCTCCACCAGGATTTCAATTTCGAGTTGTGTTTCACCAAACCCTTCCGATCAATCTCCCGCAACTCTTCGTAGAGGGATCTTATAGATCGGTTGACAGTTATAGATGAACCGTCGAAGGTATGCCACTTGTCGAACGGCGACAGGACAGGACAGGAAGAACTTCTCTCAACCAGGTCATTTACAGTAATTGACTGTGTGATGGCCATTATTACTTTCTCCTTCAATTCATCTGCCGGAACTGGGGAATTTGGTTTCAGGGAATGCCACTCTTGCCTTCGAAATAACAGCCATTGAGGGGCCTTGCCTCTAAAGGGTGCTATCTATAAGCTTCGTTTCACTCGTTGCAACAGATAAGCCAATAACAGAGCATCCGAAAGCTCCAGTTGTGAAAGTGTAACGTTTTTTTTCAACCCTTGGTATTCGGTATAAGAGCCACTTTGTATTTCGCAGGGAACAAATGAACCGTCACCCTACCATCTGATGATGAACTGTTGCTACAAAAAAGACACGCTCCGTATGCTTTAATGGACGAATCACTAAATCCGTGTAGCTGAATGCGAGTAATACCTCCAATCACTCGTGTTACCAAAGTTCTTAGCGAAAACACTTGGCGATGACTACAATGGGTTCCAACAGTTCAAGCTGATCAAATAGTTTAGCAGTGTCCGACAACGTTATATTTTAGTGATATACTCCAGGAAGAAACATTGAAACCTAACTGGTTGGAAGTCAGAATCCATTTCAAACCCAACGTTTTGATAGACGCACCAGTGTCACTGTCCAGAATTTCACTATCGTGGTGCGATCGATAGGAATGCTTGAGAATGCTTCAGCGGATTAGATGCCTATTTTCTCAATCGAAAGCCGGCCGACATCAGCAACTGTCGCAGTTCTTCACATAACTCTTTCCTTTGGGTGATTTTCTGCATTCCGGTAATCATGTCATCCATATAAAGTATCTAAAACCTCGGCATCCTTAGGATGGGTAGAACATGAGCGTTCTCTATTTGAGCTGATAGATCGAAAAAAAAATCCTCTGTAAACTCTTTCCACAGAATACGTTGTAGCGGTCGATCCTCCTCTCGTACCCGTATCTGACGGTATATTTTTTCAAAATCAGCGATGAGGACGATACGATATAATCTGAATCGCAGCTGTAAACAAAAAAGATAATCTTGCATGGTTGGACCCACCATTCATGCATCATTCAAAGAGACTCCTGTATTGGTTTTACATGATGCGTCAAATACCACTCTCAACTACGTGGTTAAACTTTCTGATCTAATAACACAATGATGAGGAATGTAGTATTCTTAATCACAGGTCCCCTCTTTCGGATGAATCTTCTCCATATGACCCAAATATTCATTCAGGAATTTGGCGTAAGCAAGCCGGAGGTCAGGTTGCACTTCCAATAGTCGACTTAAGAAGAGGAACCGCCGTTTGGTTATCTTTTTAGAATTTCCGAGTTGCTCGGGATGTTTTGGAAGAGCCAGTACAAAACGACCCTCTTAATCACGAACAGTTATTTTCTCGAATTCTCCGTGTTTTGGAGTAGCAGTGTTGTACTAATCTCCTCCAATGGGCATGTCGACCGAACCTGATTGGTTAAAGTGCGGATCGACCCGAGATAACTTGCCCGGAATATCGCATCCATGCCGATCTATCACATAAGACGGCTGATCCCAGGTGACCTTATTCAAAACATAGAACTTCCAACAGGTCTTGAAGGAATGCAATGCGATTGGATGGCCAATTGTACACGAATGTTGCATTGTTTGGAGAGGCTTTCCAATGCCATCAAGGTTGTACGTTTCTTATTTCTCGAGAAACCGTCGAGTAATGCACGCGTTCTATGCTGTATTCCGTTGCTGGTGACAATTCTTACCAATCTGGCTAGTAAAAGAAGCATCTTGGCGCTCTCCTTCTTGGTGTACTGTTGTATTACTGGCGAGTGGGATACCGTATGCATCTCCGTTGTCGCTGCTTCGTTTGGTGCAGTGCCTTCGCTGCCGGTCAGTTGGGATGGTGAATTGGGCTCATGGAGCATTGTATGGTGATCCCATACAAACGCGACAGTATCCTGACGAATAATCCTTCCGTTGATGTCCACACGAAAGACAATTGAAGCAAAAATTTCCCTTTCGTACCAACTCCTGTCGTTCCTCTACTGCAGTCCTTCGAAACACGTCACATTGGTACGCCGAATTAAAACTCTAGTTACAAAACGGGCACTTTTTGGTGGGTGGCTTAACACTATACACATTGTTGTTTCGGATTTCGGATCTACTAAGAGGTAAAAAAATGTCTGCATTCAGCGATTTTACTTGCTGTGTTACCTGTAGGACAGTCGCATATTGACGCAAGGAACAGTGAGAGCTTGTCGTATTTGGCAACATTGGTACTTTGAATTTCCCATAGTGATGAATTTCCCATAGTTTCAGGGTAGCCACGTCGAGTTACACGCAAAGCATAGAGCAAAGCAAAAAGCCAATATTTCACCCCAACTTTCCGTAGTAACTTCCATTTGGGTGGTCCTTTTTACACCCCGTTCAAAATTATCTATCAGTGCGACCAATGCATCGTATGATTCCTTTTCCATTTGAGGGATCGCAAATGAATAGTCGAAATATCTCTTAACAACAAGTTTTTTTTATGTTATCTCGATATTACAGATAACATTTAGTGCTTCCTTCTGTAGCGACCCTTTAAGATACCGCAACTTGTCGACGTCGGATAACTTCTTGTTGTGATCAATCAGACTAACAAAGGTATTCCCCGGTCCAGTATCCTAATTCGAATAGTGTTGTGCAAGGAGCTTTACTCATTCTGCTCATAGAAATGAGCGAATGAGCCTCTTACTCTGTGATAAATGAGGTACCTCTTAAATGATTTTATGGAAAGGACACTTCAGACACAAAGATTGATTTTTTTTCTAGCACATTGAGTGTCCAAAAGTGTTATCTCTGCTTGAACGGAAGGCAGTTTTGTTTGTCGTGAAAGAATAACATTGATGGTGTACGAGAAGCGTGAAAGAGAGGAGTGAAGATTAATAATACACGATTTTATGCTCATGACTGAGCCTCGTTAGAAAAAGGCATCTGATAAATGAGCCTCATTCAAAAGAGGCAGCCTTTAGGTGGCCTAAAAAAACAAGAAACCTCATTATTTCTCCCATTCAATTGAGGATTTCGCTCAACTCAGCTCATCTAAATGAGGTAGCTGGCTACAACACTATATTCGAACACTCACAGGATGTCATACTGCTCTCTATCCTCATAGAGAGCAAAAAAGCTCAAATTGGCGTTTCTCGAAGGACTTAAACTCATCCTCCTCCTTTTCAAATTCGAAAGGTGTTGAAGAGTCCATATTTTTAACGTGCCACGTTTCATACTTCGACATTAAACCAGCCAACCGGGCCGCATAACCCTTCAGAAATCTATGATCTGCTATGTTTGTCTCTGTCAACGGATCCTCAATGCTGCTAAGATTCCGATCGAAATTCCTACGCATTCGTTGCTGCCTATCTTCCACTATGTCCGTCGCCGTAGATTCAAAACTTTCGAAATCGGATTTCATCATGCAGGTTGCATTCCTTTAGCACAGACACTGTCTCGCCACAAATCACACATCATGCTTTTTCTCCATATTGAATAAAAAATTCATACTCCATTCTTCTTGAAATCGCCGACACTCGTCAACTTCTTCAACGCGATTTTACTTTTTTTGTTCTCGGTTATGGAAGATAATATAATTACTTTTCGTTAAGACTTCACGCCAGGTTTTACTGCTTCGACTACTACTTACTCTTACTGCACGCCAGATTGATTTTCGACTACTGACGATAACGAATTCACATCAAGCACTTGTGCTCAGCGAGCGCGTTCTGTTTCAGTACTGAGTGAGAAATAACAATTAACTTTGAGTCGAAGTGATAACGACTGCTAGGAACGCTACTGTAAGGTTGTGCGTTAGTGTTGGGTGGTGCATGCTGGTCCAATCTTCCAACTTATGAAAAAAGATGATAATTTTTTGTCGACTTCCGTACTAGATACTTATGTCAAATTATCGTATGTATGTGTGTGCCCACAATCCAAGTTGATACGCACTCTTTGAAAAGCTTTGCGGCTCGCGGGCCGTACTTTGGAGACTACTGATTTAGATAATAAATCTTTGGTGATGATCGATGAATCTTCTAATAAAACGAGATAGAATTTGTGACCTGTACCTTCAACTAATCGTGCTCTTTATATCTAGCTAATATGAAGTTGGAAAGAGATACGTCTTGTGTTAAGTTCTTGAAGTTTAACAGGCCAAACGACTGGGAACAATGACGAAATATATCCAACAACTAAACAATTATACGATCGTTAAATACTGAAATACAATAAGCAGGGATAATATTTGAAAAATTTCAATTCAAAGAATAGCTCCAAATAATTGTATTTCATGATTCGACTGTCGAGGGAGAGGAATAAATTAGGTATCAATAATGTGAACTATCGGGTTGTTTAACACTGCTTTGATATAATTTTTGACGATCTATTTGCATTATCAACGAATCTTTAAGTACTCGTCATTTTCCTAGGTCACGGAAGGACCTTAGATTCTAAAAACTGGCAATAACTCTACTACGGTAGGATAGCACAGAGGACGATTCCGTTTTTCTAACAGAATGATTTCTCTGACGATGTAGAAGACCTGCCCAGTATTTATGACGAGAGTAATGAGGAAATTCATGGGTTACATGATGAATAGAATTATGTATTGCCAAAAAAACAAAATTATTGCTCAAAAATAATACGATATGTGATACATTGCAAATACGACATTTAATCTGGGTTTCTACGCTGCTGTGCGACGTATGTAACAAAATTCTGTTGTATAAATTACCTCTATCCGAGGATGCCCGGGATAAGGCAGTTCAACAGGAGCAAGCACCTGCAATGCTGTTACTCCTTCAGTTGAGCAGCCGTCGACAATACGGCTTGTCCGTAATAGTTACAATATTTAAATAAATTACCTATACTTTTTTAATGATAATTTTTTTTTCAATCTGAATAAATAATTCAGTCGAATGATGCAGGATTTACAACTTCAAGTCGAAAATAAGTTTTTTTTTATTAACTTTTTTTTAACAATAGCATCATCACATTTCATCCCCATTCAGGGGTATATGAAGTGGGCATCATCATCATTTTAATGTTTCTTTTCTTTTGTTTTCTAGACGGCTTGATTTATTGGTGGGAGCACCAAATTATTTCAACCGTACCGACGGAGGTGCCGTGTACGTGTACCTGAACCGTGGCAACAGCTTTGCTGAACAATACGACCAACGGCTAACGGGCCGCCTAGAGTCACGCTTCGGCACGGCGATTGCGAACTGTGGCGATTTGAACCACGACGGGCTTGATGACGTTGCGATCGGTGCACCGTACGAATCATCCGGTACCGGCTGTGTATACATCCATTTCGGCACGAAAGATGGCGCACTGTCACCCGAACCGGTGCAGACGATCAATCCGGGAGAATTGTTTACTAGCAGATGGCGAACGTTTGGCAGCTCGCTTGCGGGTGGACACGATCTGGACGGCAATTCCTACCCGGATCTAATCGTTGGATCGTACGGTAGCGATCGTGTCACTGCCCTGTTCGCCCGGCCGATCATCAACATTCGCACGTACGAGGAACAGCAGCCGACTGAACCCACTTCGATCGATCCGACGCGCATCGGTTGCACGAATGACCCCACGGCAAACGTCACATGGTAAGTATTACGTCCGAAAGTGCGGTTACCGATTTTGCGTACACTTTGTAGGACGTTTTCTTATATATATTTAATTGCTAACTCGCTAACTACATTTGACTGCACCCGAAACACTCCTAACACCTTGCTTGCTTGTTGCTAACCGAATGCTAATCATGCTCTCGTTTCTACGCTTTGATGGAAACCCGCAGTCAGCGCACTTAGTCACTCAAGTATTTCCTTACACACACATCATACTATAACCATTGCCTGCTATAGCAGAGTGGCTGTCAATGTGTGGCTCCAGGTTTACAGGGTATATCACAACATCACCCCCTTTTTATTAAGTTGGTATGGGTTGGACCACGCGCGACTCTACTAGACCTAGAAAAGCAGCATGGTAAAGTATCGGCTTACTGTTCTCTTGATTGGGGTTATCTAGCGTCGGGTGCAAGCTTGATACTTCAAACAAAGGATTTAGGACCGATGTTGTTCTGAATTATTGAATTATTATTATTTGTTTAATTTTTCTTTTGGCTACACAATTCTAAATCCTCAAATAAAACAAAAACTAGCCTAAGCTAGCGCACATATAAGCAATGTTTAACTAGATCTGTTATAAATACAGTAGGGAGAAGTATCATATTTGAAAATTCGTCTACGGTGCGCAGACGGCGAAGCTACCTTACGTAGAGATCCGAGAGTGAAGTCAAGCCAAGGAGGGAAAGAAGGAAGCCTACAAGGGGTGCAACAGAGAGGAAGGGCAAAATCAATCGAACTAATTAAGTCTAATCTAATTAAGTGAAAGACCAATGGGTGGCTTATTTAATCTGAGATAATTTGGCATAGTCCGTTTACGGAAGTTCAAACCTAAATTCTGATTATGGTTAACGTTTGCAATGGAAGTAATATGTGTAGGCGCGAAAATGTTAAACTCTAAAGTAAGATGATATTGATCTAGGCGACGAATGAGTGAATCGCAACAGTGCACAGGCGATGAAGTAAGGACGCTCACTTTGCTTATGAAAATAAGGTTTAACTGCCTACTAAGCTAGTTGACTAATCCTGAAGTCTGAAGTCTGACATGAAGCTACAGATAACACGAAGTGGTCAGAAACAAAAGATAATGTTGTAGAAGGATGATTAAAATTGCCACATACTAACAATATATCCCTCCGTTTCATGTGCCGCTATCGACTCAAGAGGGTTATCAAAAGTGACATTATTGGTAGCCCCTGGAGAGATATAAATAACTCCTTTATAGACTGTTATAGTGTTGAGATGAATATGGCAAAAGATAAGTTATAAGCCAGCCTGAGGAAACGATATGACTGATGACGCATTTTTCGAGGCACCCGAGAGATAAAGTGCTATTATCGAGGGAATGGTCACAGCGATATACGGCATAACAGCCATTAAAAAACAAGGAAGAAAAAATGTCTTCATTTAACCATGTTTCTTTGAAAATGTATTCGTAGTAGTTAGCCTCGGCAGGTGCGTTACGAACATCGATAAGCTTCGTTCTAATACCACGCACATTTTGATAGTATGAAGCAAGTGTAGTAGAGGCCGGTATACGGGAAGTAGTCAATATTTGTTGCGATGAGCGGCAATGGTAGGCAATCGGTCAGTCGAGTTATCGGTAAAGTGTGCGGGATGCAGAGACGATTGTTTATCGGGAGCAGTAGCAGTGCACGCAGTTGACACAGTACAGAACCGCGTGTCAGTCGTGTATTCGGTGAGATGTGAAATGTGCGAGGTAAAGTGAACAACGGCCACAGGAGCGTTGTAGGTGGTAAGTCAAAATCAAAACTAAAGGTGATCAAAAGTGCGGCAGTGTGGATGTGTCGGTATGATATTATGATGATTGTGGCAGGTTATGTGCAGAACAAGACATCCTGACCGGTGCTGCCGGTTGCTGCTGAGGGAACGCAGACGCTGCATTAAAAAGCTCTGATAAACGTCGTTGTTCATCCGATGATGGGCTGCTCATCCGGCATCTTTTCCTTGCAGACAGAATGTTTTCATTCAAGCAGTATACGAAATAAAGGCAAAGCGTCGGCAAACTATGTCCTTTTTTTAAACGTATTGAACAGAGTTAGTTTGTAATACACAGCACATAAGTATCCTCGTCGCCACTGTTACGTCCGAAGGCGCGGTAACCAATTTGTTATTAATTGCGTACACTTTGTAGGATGTAATCTTATATATCTAAACACCATAATCGAGTTAGATGTCTTATTCGAGAGAATTAATATTTATGCTTCTTTGACACAACTTAGATAGCGTAATTTCCTCTCGGATGAAAATAGACGCACGCTACACGAGAAAAAAAGCTACTCGTGAACCATTACTTAGTCTGGCACGGCAATTTAATGAATGGAAAGTTCACTTCAATTTTACCATAAAAACGGATGCGTTTAAGCGTAATTTAATTATATTGTTCAATTTCGGCGACACCAGACCAGTTATTAGGGATTGAGATAGATTTTCTCGCAGTCACCTATGAGCAGAACAATTTACATGTAAATAAATAAATATTATTTTGTTGCTAACTCACTAACTACATTTGACTGCACCCGAAACACTCCTAACACCTTGCTTGTTTGTTGCTAACCGAATGCTAATCCTGCTCTCGTTTCTACGCGTTGATCGAAACCCGCAGTCAGCGCCCTTAGTCACTCACGTATTTCCTTACACGCACACATCATACTATAACCATTGCCTGTTATAGCAGAGTGGCTGTCAGTACGTGGCTCCAGGTTTACAGGGTATATAACAACAATAAGGTATCTGATAAACATTACGTTAAACTATTGTTCTAAGCGATTCCAAACTTTTTCCTTTTCTAGCTTCACCTTCAATGCCTGCAGTGCTGTTGATGATGCATCATTAAATGACGGTGACGTGATGGCCGATTCAACGCTACAGCTACGTTGCAACATACATGCGGAAACGTTCTTCAACGAGCGCAAGTTTTCGCGCGTTTACTTCGGTACGGGTACAGTGTCGACGGGCAGTAACGAAACGGAAACTCCAGTACCACGCACCAATGTGCTCAAGAGACGGTTCCGGCTGCCAGTGAATGGGAAACCGGTATGTCACAAGGTGACCGCCTATCTGAAGGAAGGTACGCGTGACATCCAGAACCCGATACAGTTCCGCATTAGCTACACCCTGGACGAGGATCGTGAACAGGGTCGGGGAGGTGGTGGACGCGCACGGAGCCAAAATCAGCGTGATTTGATACGGCTGGAACCGATCCTGAACCGAACAGCGGCCGAACGGACATTCACCATGCCGTTCCAGAAGGATTGCGGTGCGGATGGGTTCTGCCGATCCGCACTCTCCATCCAAAGTGCGGCGTTTGTTGGATTGGCCCGGGGCAGTGGTGCCGGGGGCGAATATCAACTTGTGGTTGGACTCGATCGTACACTTACACTCGCGCTCACCATCCAGAACAAGGCTGATTCGGCGTACGAAACGCATCTTTACGTGGTGCATGATTCCTCCCTCACGTACGCGGGCTCCAAGGTAGGGATTTATCATTTATTTTACTAGATTTATTTATTTTACCGAAAATGTCCGCCACTAATTGCCTAAAACAACTGGGCGAGCGAGAAGGAGTGAGTATGGACAGATCATTTGGGATGGAGAAAGGAAAAACATTAAGACCACCAACGGAAATGGGACATGCGTTGAAAGCCGATAGGGCTCTAAGAAAGGGCTTGTTCGTAGCGAATCTGGCATGTTGGGATGATGATGATTAGTCTCATTTCTTACACAAACATTCGTTTATGAATGACGTCATTACCTTTACGGTATTTTAATCTTCAATACCCTATTTCGGAAAGTGGTAATATCGAAGTGTTCATCCAGGAAAAAATGAACAACTCTTACATCACACAAACGCTTTATTTTGTGACAACTGCGGGTTCGTTTCCTATCGTTGTAGTGGCCTATCAGATCCTTCGGGTGTGACCACATCCAAAGTGCGCCTGAACTAAGCCACTTGCACGTGCGTATGTCTCAAATTCATGATACATTTTTTTACAATTAAATTTTTGTCAAGGATAATTCTCATCATCAATATTCAGATTGAGAAGTGCAGTCTTTAATTACATCTACACACGTGTAGCCGTCAGAATCATACTTAATTATTTAAAACTTTTGCTTAATGGAACTGTTACATCGACGCCGATATTCAAGAGTGTTATTAACATTGGCGATAAATCTGATAAATCTTCTGTAATACTGCATGTAAGAACAAGAAATTTATAGCGTTATCTCACAGAAAATTATGCATTCTAGGCTTATCTGCTCTCGACAGTGTCGACGCACCTGAAAACGCTCCAATTTATGGATAAATAGTTTAGTTTTAAAAACACCCTTCTGTTCCAGTTTAAAATATCCAGCATCACGACAGATGAGTTCTATCTGATGAGATAAGATATTTGTCATCGTGGAATATGTTTTTCATGACTTTATTTTGCAACTGGTGAATAAGTAGGGAAGGTATATCTTGGAGACGGCGAAAACAGACATAACGGGGATTGGGGCATAAAGAGAGGGAACATCAAGAACATTTAACAAGATGCCAGCGATGAAGTTTACTCGCACTTTAATGAGAAGTAACTCAAGAAGGTGACAGCGGATAAGATAAAAAGATATAGTCTAATGATAACCTTAAAGGAAGTGACATAAAGCTACGCGTGTAAATTTACGTTGGATCGAAAACAGCAGCAGAAAAGAGAACTCAGGCATTACGGACGAAAAAAAAATCAAGCAGTCATAATTATTTATTAGTCTTGTAGATAAAATGAATGCGTATTAAAGGAAAACGAGCCACACACCTAGATCCTTTACCGGCGATAGACAACGTATTGCAGTGTCATAAAGCGAAGAGCTATACAGCATCGCAAGGGGTCTGGTGAATAAAATTACATACTTATCTGGACAAAGGAAGCGGCCTTTGCCACAACACCAAACAGAGCACGAGGAGTTAAGGACAATTTGTAGAGTACCACAATAGACCGACGTAGTTATAGGAAGGAACATTTTAAGACCATCGGCATAAAGCATACAACCCTCGGTAGGGTGGATGTAGGTGCAGTCGTGAACAAATAACAGGAATATAAGGGGAATAGGGACACTTCATTGTGGAATTCCAGTGAAGTCCAAGAGTCTGGAGGAGTTTCAATTCTGTAATTCCAAATAGATAGGACTTAAACCCGAACAGTAACCGACACTCGGTGCTAAGTCTTTCGAGTTTGGCAAATTGAAGGCAAGATGCAAACTATCCAAGGCAGATCCTAAAATCTGTGAACACGACATCGATTAAGGAAAGCAAGAGGAGACAAAACACATATGGTAGTGCGTTTGGGGATGAATCCAGGCAGGAGCGAGGATTAATGAGGGCAAGAATGAATGTAAGAGGGGGGGGGGGGGGCAGAGTAATTTAGCTCTACGATATTTGGTACACGGAATAGGATAAGAGCGGTCACCTTTTTATGAATGGGAACCAGCGAAGCAAACTTACAAGCGAGCGGAAAGGTCTCCCTTTTTCTAGGGTATGTCAGAGATACGTGTCAGAAGGAGAACGAAAAATGGAAACGCAGTTTTTAAGATAGAGGAGGGGATTCCGTCGGGACTAGGAGAGTGAGACAGTTTGAGTTTAGATAAGGAAGACAGCGAAGAAGAAATATTTATGTAAATATCATTCAAGTAAAAGATATCACAGACGGTTACACGATAGACTTTCTGTTAAAGACACCGTACGGCTGCTAGGATCAACAAACCAGATGGACAAATAAGATGTGGGAATGAAGAAAAAACATCAATAAGACCTAATGCTTGATCTCTCGTTTCATCCATATAGGGTTCGTCGATCTGCGGTGCACATAACGCAACGGTGGTCGACTGCAGTATCGGAAATCCGTTGAAGCGTAACGGTGAGGTGCAGCTATCGCTTCGGTTCGATGCCCGCTCGCTGGAGGAGTACGGTTACAGTATGGGTTTCTCGCAAACCGTGGGATTGTCGGTGTTTGTCAATACCACGTCTCAGGATACTGGGTCAAAGACCCGAACCGCCCTTAACCTTCACATCCAGCGTGTGGCCAAGCTCAGCATCAGTGGC
The DNA here is from genome assembly GCA_000349025.1 of Anopheles minimus. NCBI lineage: Eukaryota > Metazoa > Arthropoda > Insecta > Diptera > Culicidae > Anopheles > Anopheles minimus. The sequence continues at coordinate 424,311 of KB663710.1, forward strand.
AAAGCGCTTCCGGAGCAGGTTTTCTATGGTGGAGGCGATGCGCAAGTGATGGGTGAGAGCGCGATTCACTCGCTGGATGAAATCGGCATGTCGGTGCAGCACAAATATCAAGCAAGTTACAGAACACCTACCAACATATTACCGATCAAACGAATAATAATGCCTTACGCGACCATACCGTTTTAGATATATAATGATGGACCATGGCGGGCACCGAATGTACGGTTGGAGATTGATTGGCCGCTGCAGGTAGCGAACAATAAGCGACAGGGCAAGTGGTTGCTTTATCTCGACGAGGTACCAATGTTGGACATGTCCGGCATTATGGGCGAAGGACGAGTTCCGTGTGAGGTTCTGCCCAAGAATGAACCGGACGGTGCAGTTGTACCGGGTAGTAATGGAAAGCTGGTAAACCCGCTCGGACTTCCGGGCCGGTTGGGTTCTAGCCCCGCCCGCTCTTTGACACGTTCCAACTATACACACATGCGAGCGCCACGTTTGCGACGTGACCGGGCAATGGTGTTGCGACCCCAGACAAGTGACGGTGCGGTGCAGATGGACTGTGCCAGCCAAACAGCCAAGTGTGTGCGGATCGTGTGCAACATCCACGATCTCGGCCCGAAAGCGCACGCACTCGTTACGATTACGGCACGCCTGTGGAATGCCACACTGGTCGGGGACTATGCGCGCGTCGACATGGTGCGCATCGGTTCGAGCGCCCGTTTCACGGTGGAAGGCTTGGACGAGCTGGAGGATCAGTCACAGCAACCCACTAGCCTGACCGTACGCACCGAAGCCTTCCCGGAGATGGGACCACCGATCGTCGCGATGAACGTGCCTTGGTGGATTATACTGTTAGCGGCGATCGCCGGGTTTCTCGTCCTTATCGCCGTCACCTACATTCTCTACCGGTGCGGATTCTTCCGCCGGCAGCGACACACCGGTGACGATCCGACGCTCAGCGGCAATCTGGAGCGACGCCGTGACCCGGCCGGGGGCGCTTACGACGAGCTGAACGATACGAACGGTAGCGGAGGCGGTACGGCCGAACGGAAACCGTTCCTCGGTCGACGCTCTTGAAACCGTCGTCCCCGGTGTTCCCGGGGTGCAACCACCAGACTGCAGAGCATTCTACTGTGCCATTTTTCTTACACACCCTCCCATATTCCCTATCACCCCTTCGCTGGTACAATGTGGTCGGCGAAGGGTACGGGAGGTTCGTAATTTTGTTACTTAATCGGAGAAGCGGGCTTCGGTGCTAGCGCCCTGCTTCCGACGGCGGGCGTTGCGGGTTTACATTCTTCCGACAGCAAAATCTGCAAAGATTTGCGAGACTTGACCGTCTAATGGCTAGATACGTAAGTATAAAAACTTTAATGTAGATGATGTCTGGTTAGAACATAGAACCGTTTAGTTTAGATTTTTAGGCAGCTGATGGCGAATTACCAAATCCGTCGTTTAGGAATATAGAATATGTTGGTTACGGGGGAGAACGAAACAAAAACATGGTAAAAGGGGTCCTATGTTGTAGGTATTTCAATGCGGCACCTTGCCAAACGATTCGAACATTGTTTATGCTTAAATTATGAGACGCTTATCCAACGATTAAGCATAAAGACTACTAACAGTTATAAAATTGTATGTTTTGCATTTTTTGTATTACAACAACACCCGGTGTGTGAGTGTGTGTATGTGCGTGTAAGTGCGTGTGTGTGTGGGTGTGTGTGTGCGCGTGCGTTTGTTTGTCATGTATTTACGACTGACAATAGCAAAAACCATTGCACAGATACACGTTGGTTGTCAGTATTAGAAGATAGCAGAAAAGAGCGAATACGAATCAGTGTCCAAGAACAAGATATGTGCCTTCTTTTAAAAGGCTGTCCAATATGCTACTATCCATTGGAATGCAGACGAACTGAAACAAGGAGTTAGATGGAGAGTGAACACCACTGGGAGATGGTTTCGCTGCAAGCATTACAACACTTTAGAGTTACAAAAGTTGAATACGTAATAAGTGCAATTTAGTTGAAATTATTCAAGATTTTATTCACCCGTTTTGAAGTACGTTTGTACTCTGTTACGATCCGGCAAATGAACCGGATCGGTGTGAAACGGAGACTATTGTGAAGCATCATCATTTCATACGGTTAATAAGATTTCACCTTAAAAGGCATCCTCCATCTTACTTGTTTCGGGTACCGGATGCGTCCCAATAATTTAGCCGGGTGTACTATGAATAAGTGACCGACAGTGGTATTCGGGGTTCTCACTCTGAATTTACTGTTCTAAACGAAATAAGTGCTACTACTATATATATTTTTACAATCAAAGTTTCCTTTACCTTACGCTCCATTCACGAGACAGCATTGAATGTATAAGTGTTCGATCTTATTCTATCCATTAATAAAAAAACACACTGCTTTTCAAAAAGTTATACATAAATCGTTTCACAATATTTTATCATCGAAAAGAAAGTAGAGGATGAACCAGAAAGTATAAGCATGATAAAAAAAGTAGGAAAGAAATAAAGCTTGCTTCACAGACTGCATGCGCAATTAATTAATAATGTTTAGTTGTTATCAACGAAAAGAAAAAATAACTTTCTCAATCATATGCCAACGATCGCACTTTTTTCCTAACGCTTCCCAGCTTCAGCACATACTTCTCCGCAACGTAAGTTAGTTGGTTAAATTTATTTCCGTATTTACATTTGAGTGTACAGTAGTGTTTGTAACGTTGAATGTTAATGGGTACGAATATATATTCTCTTCGCATTGATATAATAGTTTATTTTATTAGCTAACTTGGCTGATGAAAACATTTGATTGATATTGTTTGATTTGAAATTAAGGGAAAATGAAAATGGAATTGAAAAACCCTTGGGAGTGAAATGTCCTAAAACTATTGTGATAAATCTATGCCTTAACCCTGAAACAAATACCTACTCTAAATTGGACGGGATACAGATTTTGAAGATTTTTTCACTTTTCACAGTTAAATTTCCTATATGGGGTTTGAAAGTTTACCATTTATCAAGTAAAATACCTAAATATTTTACGGTGTTACGCCAAGGAATTTCACTACCACTTATTTCTATTTCCTTGCTTGGTAGCTTACGTGAAGAAGTATACCTAGTAAAAAATATGGATTCTAATTTAGAACCGTTAAGCTTAAGTTTCCATGTTTTACAGTATCTATTGTATTTTTTTAGGGCCGTGTTTAATGTTTTTACCACCGTTTTGGGATTTTTTTGCGAATGCTGATAAAGCAAAATCATTCAAATATTTTACCTAATCAGGTCTTTACCTGGTTTTGGGATGGCAATAACTTTGGCTAGTTTCCACGCGTTTGGAAAGTAGCCAAGTGTAAAAAACTCAAGAATTCGAAGAATTCTATTTGTCTTTTTCCGGTTCGATCGAACGAAGGTTTCGATTTAGCCGGGGAACCCTCGCGCCGTTCTGGGGGCCTTGGAATGAGCTTCGAGGTTTTTACCGAAGGTTTTTGGTGGGAGGTTAGCCTTTTCTTCTAGATAGAAGTAAGCGCTCTAACTGTGCACCGTTTTCGGAGGTTCGAACTGCTCGACGATCCAAGGGACTCGACTAGATACCGTTGAGGTTTTCATTGCAAGTAAAGTTTTATTCTAAAATTCTTGTGCTTATATACTAGATCTGTTACAATGCTTTCTTAAGTTAGAAAGAGAGTGAGAAAAAAGAAGGAGATAGCCTAATTGGCTTGTAAGTTTGCCTGGATGAGGTTCTTGTAAAGTAAGCCACTCTCTGACATCTTGCCTGCACACGTGCGCGGGCGTACCCTTTTTACGTTACTTGATGCTATCCCATCGCGGGTAAAACTTACGTAATTGCTCTTTTCAAGGATTCAGGCTCCTGCTCATATATCCTTTTTAATGGTTACCAAATGTGTACTTTCTTAGCCTGCCCTGTTGGTAAATTGACCTGCATGAGCATGTCTCCCTTTTTTAATTGCTCCCATATGTTTTTTACTGTGTCCTAACTTGTTTCCCTACTTGGTATGCAACGCATCCCGTTTTCGTGCGATATTCGACAGGACCCTTGTTCGCTATTTTATTGCTTCCAGATTGAGCTGTCGAGCCCTTGCTCATGGTTGAAATTTGTATCGGTTCGATTTGGCGGTATTTCTTATGCGCGTCATTTTGTATACGGTTAATGTAAATTTATATTCTATTCGTCGCGTCCCCAACAGTCCGCTCGTCGTAAAACTACAAGTTTTACAAAAATGTCGCGACGTATAGCTCAGTAATTAATGTTACGCATGCGTTAATTTGAAATGATTTCGCATTACTATTTCCCTATGTCGCAATCTACTGGGGTCCCCCAAAGGTCACTCGCAGCTTCGGTGATGTTGCTGGGGGTGGTGGTGGTGTTTCTCGCGGTCTAGGTGTCGGCGTGGCGTTCTGGGAACTCGTTATCTCTTCTTGGCGCGTTTGTTGGTGTATTTCAACGCTGCTCGGCCCCTCGAAGGTAGTAGCTTCTTCCCGTCTTGTTGCGTCGCTCCTTCTCGTCATGTGGTTTCGGTGCGATAGCAGGTTGGTTAGCGAGTCCCAAAATGATGCCAGTAGCTGCCAGCCGATTCCGTAGATGTCGTATAATATTCTCCCGTGGATGATCGTGTCAATGAAGAATTTCAACGTTCTCGCAATTATGTAGATCCCTATGGCGGTCGATGTGATGTTTCCTAGCCAGGTTGACCAAGATAAGATCCTTTTCCAATATCTTTCGATTGCGCTGTGAATGAGACCTTCAGAGATTAATGGCTCCAATGAAAACCCTTGTAGGTTCGGTTGTTGACCCGTGATTATTTTGTGCATCACCGACGTGGCCACCCTCCTGTCGCCTTGTTCGTATACCAAACTTTTCATCTTCTCCAAGCTCTCGTAATCGTATACGCCACTTTCCATCAGGTTGGGTAGAGGAATATATGACCAAGATGTTACGACGTCTGTAGTGAGCTCTCGCGGTGGTGTGATTTCCCGTAACCTTTGATCGGTAGTATACCATCTTCCGCCGATGGTGAACTTTGCCGTTAGTAATGGCGTGCAATCTATCTGGGTGCCCCTTGGCTGTAGCATTCTGGTAACGGGTGCCATGAACATGGATCTATTATTGTATCTCACGGGTAGTTCTTGGTAGCAATCTTCCTTTTTTTCGTATGTTACAAATACTGGTTTGCATTCGAGTATATATAGTACTTCTGCGGCTACTACCGCGGTGTAGCCTGGGCGCTTTACCAAGTTAGATACGAATTCGCCTGGATTCATTCTGGCGAGTGTGAGCCTGGTTTCCATTAGCGTCTTGTCGACCTTGCACATTTCAGTCTTTACTGTTGCATACACGTCATTTAGTTTCTGTCCAAGGTAGCTCTCTACTAGCGTTATATTGGAATTGAAGTAAGTCGAGAGGTCCAAATTTCTTCCGTGTATCGCCTTTCGTTTGAACGGTGACTGATAACCCTTTATCTCTAGTATGAATATTCTCGGGTGGTCTGTTACGTAGCTATCGAATCCGCAGATTTGCTTTGAATCTCGCGCTCTTATTGAAAACATATGTTCGGATGAGAGTAAGGTGTAAACGGCGCTGGCTCGCCCCCCGGGTTGATCACTATCGAATGTTTTGTTTACGGTCCCTTCATATATGAAATCAAAGTCGCTTCTTTCGCACTGTGCGTGGTGGTCTACTACCCAGGTGAGATAACCGTATTCTGAATCTAAGCACCAGCCACTGCTATAAGAACACACTATGCCGTTTCGTACCGCTACTTGGTTGCTCTCGATGTCTGCCGTGGTGATGTAGTCGTACATGCTGATTTCGTATTCGTAGTAAACCAACGCCTTTTCCCACGTGTAGGAAGCCGTCTTGTAGACCCCGCCGCTGCATGATGAACCCTTTACAGCGCCGACGATCAGTGTTTTTGGCCCCGGGTTGTTTGATTGCGACCTATTTCCCTAATTTTAGTGTTAATTGCGAGCGAAACTTCTCCTAACGATTGGGCCTGTTTGCATTCTTCGGTCGTGAACTCTTTCACTATATACGCGTAACCCTTTTCGTACTCTGACGTGTGAGAAAATGCACCGCAGTGCTTTATAGTACGCTTGATTATAACCTTACATTGATGAACGTGAACTAATTTGTCTTGGGGCTTCGTTGCAGTACCTGAATTTTCGTTTCGATTGTAGTTATGTTTTTTATTGGAGGCATGCAAGATGCTACATTCATCAATGAGTAGCTTGTGATATTAATGTTGTCGTTAGCACAATCGTATGCTATTAGCCCCTTTATGTTATTCCCGACTGCTTGTGCTGAAAGAGAGAGCAGAGTCATTAGTGTCAAGTGCAAAAAATTCCGTGGTGTTATCCTGGGATGTTTTTGGCGGCTTGCGCCTTCGTTGCTCATCGGCGCGTGTCTTTCTTTGACACGTTTCTTACCAGCTTCGGCTCGATCGGGTTTGTGTTCTGAGCCCTTCTTGGTTTTGTTTTTACATTCAGCTTCGTAATGAATTCCTAAGAATTCTTCATCGACGACCCTTGCGTCGTTTTGTGGTTCCTTTTCGGATTCTCGTTCGTTGTAAACATTTAGCACGGCGAGTCCTGTGACCGGGCGACGGTATGTCCCTTGTGAGGTCTTTACTTGTGCTGACCTTATTTGTCCGTCTTTCGCTTTCTGTATTTCTATTACGCGTCCCTTTAGCCATGTCCCTAACTTGTCGCTCATGTCTGCGATAACCACTATGTCATCGAGTTTCAAGGGTTCGGTGGTTTGATTCCACTTTGAGCGTTTTGCGATGAGAGGTAAATATTCCTTTCTCCATTTATGCCAAAAGAATTTTCGGTAATGTTTTCTTTCCAGTTTTTGTGTCGGAAAATCCACTGGAATTGAATAGTTTCCGGCTCGTCCTATTAACATGTGGAAGGGTGTTAGAGGTTCGTCATCTTCCGTAGTCAACGAAATGTTCGTTAGTGGGCGGGAGTTTAGGACGAACTCCGCTTGTATTAGCGCGCTTCTCAGAACTTCGCTAGGTGGGGGCCGATCCTTGCGGCAGTTAATCATTTCTTTCAAGTTGGCTTTGATAATCCGTATCAACCTTTCCCAGGCGCCTCCGAAATGCGGTGCTGCCGGTGGGTTGAAATGCCATTCGACGTTTAATCTTATCGCTGTTCCAGATTTCATCCTGGAGTCGATTTGTGCGATTAGTGCTTGTAGTTCGCGATTGGCTCCTACAAAATTTGTCCCATTGTCACTATACACGTGCGTTACCGCTCCTCTGCGGCTTTGGAAATTTAGGAAGCATGTTAGAAAAGAATCGGTATCTAACTTTTCAGCCATTTCTATGTGGCTTGCTCTCGTAGTCCTACAAGTGAATATTACTTCCCATCGCTTTTCGACTGAGCGCCTCACTGCTACTTCGAATGGTCCGAAGTAATCTATCCCTGTGTGCGTAAATGGGAAAACGCCGGCGTCTGTGCGGCACGTGGGCAACGGAGCCATCAAAGGTGGTCTCGGAGTTGCTCTAATGTTCTTGCAGTGTTGGCAATTGGCTTTCGTGTTTTGGAGCGCGAAATTTAGTCCAACAATGTGGTATCTTTGTTGTAGGGCTGCTAGGACTATTCTGTCCGATTGATGATTGTACATCTCGTGATACCATTGTATGATAAGACGCGTAATGTGATGGTCCTTTGGTAATATGACTGGTACCCGAGCTGATTTGGGTAAATTCTCAGCATATTCGAGTCTACTGCGGAAACGCATGACCCCATGCTCATCCAATGTTGGTGTGAGCTTCGATAATGGCCCCAGTGTGGTTAGCTCATTATTTTTTATTAAATCATCTACTTCATCCGGGTACACATCCCTTTGTGCCTTGCGATATAAAATGTTCTCGGCTCTAATCCGATCTCTCATCGTGAATTCCCTTGTGAACTCTCTTCTGTTTATCCCGTATTCAATGATTTTCATGATGGTGGAGACTCTGAATATTAGTTTCCACCAATTAGAGAAGCTTTCTTCTCTTATGTAATTCCTTGTCGTCTCAGCGATCAAGGCGCATGTTTCTTCGCTAGTTTGCGGAAGCGCGGCCTGCGGCCATTCGGTTTCGGGTTGCGTTAGAAAGGTTGGGCCTGTCATCCATTTTGATGACCCTGAAATATATTTAGTGGCTTCGTCCGCTGGGTTTGCTTCGGACGGTACCCATCTCCATTGATTTGCTGTAGTGGTTTCTAATATTTCCCCGATGCGATGAGCTACGAATGGTTTATATTTGCAATGTGCCGAGTTGATCCACGCTAGGACGGTCTTAGAATCGCTCCAGAATATCGTATTACGAATGATCATTCTGGTCTCTCGTGTTACCGTTTCATAAAGCCTTACTCCTAACAGGCCTGCTTGTAGTTCTAAACGTGGAATTGATAATCCTTTTATTGGGGCTACTCTAGCCTTGGCCGCGAGTAGTTTAGCGCTAGCGCTGGGTTTGTGGGTGTCCTTGGCGTATACGACCGCGGCAAATGCCTTGTCGGAAGCGTCTACGAAAACATGTAGATCAATATCCTTGCCTGGGTTTTCCCATATCCACCTAGGGAATTGCATTTGGTTGACGTGTTTCAAAGTTTTCAACCATGTATACCACATCTCGGCCAACTTAGCGGAGACTGGTTTATCCCATTCATTGGTTTCCTTGTGCAGCTCCTGCATCAGGATTTTTCCATGTATTGTAATGTGCGATATTAGTCCCAACGGGTCGAATAGGCTCATTACGAATGATAATACCTCCCTCTTCGTGGGGTTTCGTTTTCTATGCAGCACTTCTGCAGGAAGTTTTTCCAAATTGGTCTTAAATCCGATGTTGTCACTTGCTGTGTTCCAATGTTCGAGTTCCTTTATTTCTTCTTCGTTTATCCTGTCTTTCGGTATGGAATTGAGTAGTTCTTGATCATTGGAACAAAACTTGGTTATAAAAAATCCACCCTCTCCGTGCACCTTTATTACCTGTTTTACGACTTCTTTTGCATCGTTCAAAGAGTTGAAACTGTCATTGTAATCGTCAACGTAATGCTGATTGACGGTTCGTAGGCCAACGGGTACTTGTTTTTCAGTCGCAAGGCGTTACTGTTGCGGCTTGAGCGCATGACGGTGAGCAGGTTGACCCGAACGTCATTACCTGCATCACATACATATCTGGGTACCGATTTTCACAGTTGCGCCAAATGAAGCGCTGCGCGTTTTGATCCTCCTCTCGTATGCGTACCTGATGGAACATTTCTTTTATGTCTCCACAGATAGCGTATTTTCCCTCACGGAATCTAATCAGAATTCCAAATAAGGAGGTGGTGCTGTCCGGCCCTGCTAGTAGTGCTGAATTAAGGGATTGGCCCTTTACTTCTGCTGCCGCGTCGAAGACAAGACGCGGTTTCGGAGGAACCTTGTTTTTGTTAACCACGATAAAGTGGGGTAGGTAGAAAACCGTTGGTGCATCTTTAACTATTTCCCATGGGTGCAATTTTCTTGCGTATCCCTTTTCTATGTAATCTTGAAAGGTTCCCATGGCCCATTTCTTCAATTCAGGATTCATGCTTAGTTTTTTCTCTAGGCTACTTAGTCTTGTCATAGCGTTTTCAAGACTCGCTGGAAAAACGTGATCGTCGTTTTTCCAAAGGAGGCCGACTTCGTACCTCCCGTCCTTGTATTTTAGCGTATCCTTTAGGATAGCCTTCGCCCGCGTTTCGTCCCTCGATTCAGGTAACTGCGCGACGATTTTGACGCCGAAATTTTCTGTAGAAAAATAATCGGTCATCATTCTGCGAAGATGTCATATGTCATTCTGATGACATAGACATCATTGGTTTGAGGCTCTCCTATGTAGCAGAAGCATACCAAAGGATCGAGCATGCGGCACTAAACC